>JAPYYX010003080.1:0-12452 GCA_030522605.1 Cremastinae sp. B BG-2022a
TTTCTAACCAAAAATGCTACTATTTTTTAATTAGTGACATTAAAAGTGATAATTTTTTCTACTAATAAAAGTAAAATACCATAATAAAATATACTATATCTATACTTTACATTACATTATTTCATCAAATTTAAGTTTTCGCCCCTGCGCAAATTAGAAATTTCGATTTTGACGCTTGAGCAATAGCGTGAGATTTTCTCTCATCACAACGGTCATGACGTTCATACGAAAGACAACAGGTACGAAGGGTTAAATTATAGTTGTATTTAAAATTTGTATTTTATTAAACATCAATTGGCATGTAAATTTTTTATTTCACAAATTACAATTTGTTATAGATTAATAAAGGGCTATAAAGCATAATGTGATATTTTATAACATACGATTCTTTGCATAAATTACATTTATTGATTTTTTTCTTACATTTATCTATGTACACTTGAAATTCAACAATTCGACAATTGTTAGTCGAGAATTTTTATGAACGATAACATATGTATTTATATAAAAATGAATGACTCAAGATCATATGATTATGATGGAGAAAACGACACACATAAGAGTGAAAAAAAATTCCATACTCTCATAAAAAAACATTAAATAAAAACAGTTTATTTTTGGAAAACGTTTTTGAGCACATATTGCATTTATAATTTTCTAATTAGTTCTGAAGGATTTCTGGAGATTCGGTGGTCGAATAATCTCGAAATTCGGTAGTTTGGGTGGTGCCATGCCGATCGGAGTGTCAGATCGTTTTTTGACGTTTTCATGAAAAGAATCGGTATGAGCTCTTCGTCTATTCTCACTTTCAAAATACGGTTCAAGCTCATGCTCGTCTCGGAATAAACTTTGGGAGCTTCCTCTCGGTAACTGTTTGTTCTTCATCATAAGGCCCAATAAATTGTGCATCCTCGGATGATTTATGTCGAGATGATCTTTCTTCGAGTATCGGTCAGCACTTGCCGATCGAAAAAAGTTCACCTCATCCGGCGACGATGTCGTGAACGTTGGATAATTGCGGCCCTTCTCGAACCGATTTCTGGTATCGTGAAACTTGATGGACTCCACATGATTGCTGGCAGCACCTTCGGGATTCGGTCTCGATATCGCAGGTCGAGAATTGTGTCTTGAACTCTGCGAAAATCGGGAACCGTTTCCTCGTTTTTTCGGTGGTTTCGAATCGACGAATGGACTCTTCGAAACGAAAGAATCGATCTTCGGTGGTGTCAGATAGTCGATGAGTTCCTTTATATTTCCAATATCGTTTTGCCGATTTTTCGTTGAATCGTTATAGATCGGTAATCTTGAATCGGACTTGAAGAGTTGCTCGATTTCGGCAATTGTCAATTTGTTCTTAGTGTCCGGTTTCTTTTTATTGCTCTCAACGGTTCGTATGTTTGTATCTGAATTGTGAGCCTCGAGGATGTCCGAATCTGTCGAGGACAGTGAGGCCTTGAAGCGTTGAAGATCTTTTTGAAGTCTTAATAAATCGTTAAGGTCATTGATGGTCGTAACGTTTCCACGGAATTTACGATCATTGTTCCACTTGTGTGTACTATAAATCGTTTTCAAAGACTCCTTGAACATCTCGTCCGCGTACTTTTCAAGATCGGTACTCAATTTCGGTTTTTCGATCAACTCGGTTTGAGCGGTTGGTGAATTTTTGAAGAAATTGCCACCTGGTAAGACCGGTACCAGGTTCAATCGGTTCGGTAATGGTTCTCGACTTTTGCTATTGAGAATCGTTTGACTCTTCATCAAATCCACATTGGGAACGAAATTGATCGGGTTGAAAATGTCTTGATTGTTCTTTCCATCGTTTTTCACCGATGCACCGATTTGGGTCAATTCGTCCACATAGTTCTGAACGCTTTTCGAATTCCCGTAATTAATCTGATGCTGAGGTTGAGTATTCTGCGCGTAGAAGTATCCTGGAGTCGTGTAGATCGGTATCGGTGTTGTTAGGATCGCTGTTTGATAAGAATTCATTGCATTCAAAGTGCCATATGGGTTTCCAGTTATTGGATCGATGGGACTTGGTTTTAAATTAGGATTAATGATTTCAACGTTCTGAGGACCAAGAATCGGTAAGTGGGCCTTCGGACTTCCAATGTGTCCCAAGTTTGGTGATATGTTGTTCAAACTGTTTACACTATTGACATTCGTGTTCGTGGTGCTGACGATGTTGTCATTGATCCTGAACACCTGATAACGTCTCGCATCATCATTCATTCTCAATTGTTGCAACTGCTTCCAAGTGTTTTCCAAAATTTCGCCACTCTTCTGAGCTCCCAAAAGATGATGATGATGGTCTTGATGATAGTTTGGAGACAAGTTCATCGAAATTCCTGGATGGATTATCGCTGGAACTATTTGATGATGACGGATCACGTTTTTATCATTCGCTGCACCTACTTTTTGATTGTTATTGCTATTGTTTGTATAGTCGTTTCGATTTCCTTTTCCCGATTTTTCATCGCTGACGCTCAAGCTTGCTCCGGTAACAAATTGATTTTGCACGTTTTTTCTCAATTGGGACTCCGATGTCTCGTAATTTGGATTGTGGGTCGTGGTAAATATTTGAAGATTTGGATTTTGATTTTGGATCGGATTGAAGTTTTGACCGTGGAGCCCGTTTGGATTCACGAGGATGTTGTAATTCGAATTTGGAGTCAAATGATGATGCAAATTTTGGTTTATGATTGGATAGTTTGGTATTGTTGATTGAGGAAGCAAAATCTGGGAAATCGCTGGGACTATCGATGGGCTCATAGTTGTCGGTGCGCCATTTTGGTTTTGGGACAGAGTAAAAATTGGGGAAATCGTGCTTGAAGCATATTGAGGCCGATTTTCGAGTTTTTGCAAATTCGGCAATATTACGGCTCGTGCTGAATTCTGACCCAAAATGATTTCCGGGATCGGTGTCGAAAATCGGTAATCGTTGGATATCAGACTTTGAATGTTTTTTGGTTGATTTTGGGCTGGATCAAACATCGGTGCGCTCGTACTCAGTACCGGTACATTCGAAAAATCGAATCCTTGGGAATTACCGATCGCTGCACCATGATCGAAATTCGACAGTGGCACAATGTTTACGGGCACCAAAATTTTTGGTTTCTCGATCTCAACACCCTTGGAGTGTGAAATTTCGATGTTCGGTCCAATTTGACTCCAATTTGGTTTTGTCTTTGGTTTATTGGATTCTGATGTGGCTTTTGAATTTTCATTAAAATTATCTTCGGAATTTGCATTCTCTTCACTCCCATCACGATTTTCTTCGATCCACGGCTTAGTCCTGTGGAATTTCGATCTTGGACCATTCTTTACTCGAATTTGCTCCGACCGATGTTCCTTCAACAATTTTCGTGGATTCTCATCCTTCACCGATGGGCGCTTTCGAAACTTTTCAACTCTCCGAGGTTTTTCTCTCACCTCGTAATCTTCGGAATAATCTTCGTAAGATCCATAACGATCTTCACGATTGACGTCCTCCTCGTACTGATTTTCCTCTTCCACTTCTTTATTCCGACCTTTATTCTCAATCGCTCTTGAGGGATTCACTTTTGAACTGACCTGACGATTATCGTAACGAACATCAATCTTGAAATCGCTCGGTTCAACTACCACTACCGGTTTTCCATTATTACCATAATACAATTTCGAGTTATCGTCGATCAATTTTCGTGAATTTTGATGATAACGCGTATTATCGAAATTCTCGTAATTCAAAGTTTTCCCCGGCTCGAAAATTTCTTCATTCTTTTCCTTTTTGACGGCTTGAAAATAATTTCTAAGAACGTTTTGATTTTTCTCATTATTGTTGTTATTATTATTATTACTATCCCAATTTTGAGGATTGACGATTCTATAATTCTCGTTTGTTCTTTCGTATTTTTCTCCATTATTTTCTTCCTTGTCTTTGTAATTTGAGAAAAACATTTTGTTGATCGTTCTCACTCGATCTTTCGTCCGTTTGTTGGATTTTTCTACATCCTTTTCATCCCTCTGACCGCGATTTCGATTCAAATTTTCGTAAAATTCGCGATAATTCGCTATCGCTGGAGTTTCTTTGTTCACTTTTAGAATTTCGAATTCACTCTCGTCGTTCCGAGCGTCAAATGAACGTCGTTCAGAAATTTGTGGAGTTCCAACGTTCAACATTATTCTGGCATCGCTGAGGTAAATTGGATTTTCGTATAAGTTTTCATCACTTGAGGATGAATTCTCGATTTTTGATTCGTCGCTCGTTTCTTCATCTTGCACACTGGACTCGGATAGTCTTGATGATTTTATCGCCTCGTCGATCGTTGGAACGAAACTACTCGAGTTTTCATCATTGACAGTCCAGTGCTCGACTGAGGAAAAATTTGATGTCGGTTCGCTCGAATTTTCGAAAATTTTGGATTTTGATTCGGCAGCCAATTGATCCTCGCTCGGCTGGACACTCTTTTCGATGTTGATGTCGATTCCTCTCGTCACACTCCAGCTCAGTAAAAATATTATCATCTGCAATTTTAACGTCATATTTATTGATTACTTCATTATAATAGTCGATTTTTTATTAAAATAATGTATGGGCCATTCCACGCTAAATTTTTTTATTAACGAAACTTGCATCCCCGACTTTGCTGATATTGTATTCATGATTTTTTGCGATTTTTCTTATCTAATCGTGAGATAATTATGAGATTTTAGTCAATTTTTTAAGCGATCTTAGCTTCGTGAAAAATGCTTCAAATTCACACTTATCATTATTAATTATGTGCTTTTGAATGAAGAACCACGTTGTTCCTCTTCGATCAAAGAATAATATGATTCTCTTTTTTTTTAAATTATTAAACTCTGATTAAAATAACAAATATCAAACTCTGAGAAAATAGCGAATCCATACGAGTTAAGCATCACCTTAAAATTATTCAAAATTTAATAACGCACTGCGTTCTTCGAATTATTATTATTGTATTAAAATTCGTAGTGAAAAATTTATGAAAATCTGGAAAAATCATTGTAAATTTTCACGAAAGCAGCTACGCGTAAAACGCATCCTGGATCATGAAATACAAAGCGGTAAACGATTTATCGGGGACGTGGAAGAATTTTCCAAGGGTCTGACCCAGAACAGAATAGAAGAATGAAAAAAGTAAAAATAACACGAGCTCGTGGCTTGGGCGTCTTTTGAAATGCGAATCGGGGATCTCAATGTGCACGGGACCAAAACTCAATTGAACTTTCTCACTTGTTCAACGTGCACGCTACGCGAAACCTTCATCCATATTTTATCAATAAAATAACATTAAATCCTTATAAATATTTCTTCTTATATTTTCTTCTTCGAGTAAAGACATTATAAGGCAAACGGTTTGTTATAAGCAAAAGTTAGGGGTCAAAGTGAAGTAATTTTCAAAAATTAATTTTTCCCAAAGTGCTTGACAAAAAAACTCAAAAAATCAAGATGGAGGCCAGTATCAACCATCACATAAAATTGACAAAGAAAATTGAACGTAAAAAATAAATAAAAAAAATAGATTCCATCGTTTTGGACCTTTGGTTAAAATCTGTGTTTTAGGAATTTGTTATACGTGTTGGAAATTGATTATAATCAATAAAAAATAATTGTTTATTGACCATATTTTTATCAGGATTCGTAATTATTGACATATCGTCTGTGTATGCTCTTCATAAACAATTAAAATTTCATCACTTTTTGATTATTTTTATCACATTTTTCATGAAAAATTTTTATAGCCTTCTTTTATTCGGTTAAATATTCCTTTCAAAGTTTACTCACACGACGAATGAACATTTTCCCTCCTGGAAATTATCTTCGTTATTTTCCACTATTTTTTTCCGGATTTAGGTAAATCTTTAAATTCCTCTCCCTTTCGATTTCGCACTTATTTCTTCCGTTTTCGTCTCTTCATTCACACGTCGATGAAAAATGCTGTCGCTTAACAAAATAATCCAAAGGTCAGTTTTTTAAATACGATATTTTGGAAAATCCAGAATGCACTCGAAACCTACCCAATTTATTACGACAAAAATAAAGTAGACAAAAAAAATCGTCGAAAAAAAAGTTTTACATCAAGATTAAATAAAAAATGAAAAAATTTTTGAAATAAAAAAAAATGCAAATCTCGGACGTTTCGATGACACGTTCAAGATGAAAATCCCGGAGTGGACTGAGTCGCATTGCGGATGGTCAATTTTCTTTATAGACTCTTGGAGTAAGCAGAGTGAAAAATCTAAATCGTTCTAAATATTACAGCTCTGGGATGGGAGATAAAATGTGAATTGGGTGGTGGATTTTTTCTCTTTCTTTCTCTCTTTCTCTCTCGCTCTTGGTCTTTTTCCTTCGAGAAACGATACTTTCATTCGTGACACGCGACTGTAAAAGTCTTGTCTTGAGGGGAAAAAAGATAGAAAGAAAACGAGAGAGAGAGATAAATAATAAAAGAGAAAAAATATAATTGGCGGAGAGGGAGAATTGACGCAGGAATTTCTCGAGAGAGGATGTTCACTGCCCCATGCCTATTATTATGAAAATCATTGACCAGAACGCTTCCACACGTCCCAGGCCATTTTTCTCTTTATTTCCCTCCTTCTCTCTTTTATTTCCAACAAATTACGTTCTTGAGCATTTTTAATGCAAATTTTACACTTTTCAAAAATTTTATTCGGTCTCAATTTAATTTATTAGTAAGTGATTTCCTTTTATGAATTCATCAGGTTGATTTTGTAAAATTATTGTTTTACTAACTTACATCTGATGATCTATTTTGTATTAATTTTAATAATTTTACACTTTTTTCAAAAAATTTACATTATCTTGTGTTGATTTACATTTTCGTCAGGTATTCGTTCATCGTTTACTGATTTACTTATTGATCCATTGGTAGAGGAGGGACAATTGTTAATTTACTTTTTCCCAATTTGTTTCCTACATCCTACATTCCAATTTGTTTATCTTTTGTTTTTTGTCAATTTATACTCTGAGTCACTCAGAACCGATTTCACTCGATCAATTCAGTTTTCTTCTATATCTGCCATCCACCTCTTTTATGATTAAAATTACGGGAACGGAAGTGCGATTTCTTATTTATGTTCAATTATTGTTTGTTTTTTAATTTATTCTACATTATAATTTATAGTCAAAATAATGTATGCAGTCAACAAGAAAACATCGTACAATGTAGTCGTAACTATTTTATTTATCCCATCTTTAATACTTTTTTGCTGTAACAAAATTTATTTGTAAAATGATTAAAAAATAATAAGCTTAATATTTATATGGGTAATTGGGAGAAATTACAAACCATTATTGTTATATCAATTTTTACTTTCATTTTCTGCGATCAAAGAGAAAAAACGATAATATCGATCGAAAGGCTATAATTTATTTAAATAATTTGAGGGTATTGTTATTTTTTCCTCGACTAATTGCAAGAACAAACAAATAAATAAATGGAAATAAAATATAGAAACGAATTGGTCATTACTTTTACAGGCTGTGTGTACGGGAGCGAGCAGAGATTCGTATTCGCTCTAGAACACACGCTTTTCGAGGCTCCTCGTGCACTTGACCATCAACTTAATCATTAGCGAGAAGATAAATAGAAAAAAAGAAACAAAACGCGTGTTTGTTCACTTACTCCCGAACGGTTATTTATCCAAAATTGAGAATATTAACAAAGTTTAACACTAGAGAAAAAACGAAGGTAATGAAACGCTAAAAAAGAAACTATTTTTTTTTCTTGAAAAAAATATTATTTCTTGATAAACAATTCCTTCTTAACTTTGAACATTTTTTTACAAAAAGCATTCACCAAACATTTAATAATGCCAACAAAATTTGAGAACAACAATTTTATCGAATAGTAATAATATATTTTTTAATTTTCGCTGTTTACTTATAAGATACATTTGTTTATAAATAAAAAAAATTAAAATAAGATTACAAAATTGAGTTTTTCAAAAAAATTGTTTATTAATTTAAAATAAAGATTAATTAAAATAATACAGAGTAGGGGAGCAAGGCACGAGCCGGTTCGAAAATCTTTTTGTCTGGCTAATTGCTTGAAAGCACTCATATTTTATACGGCAGATAAAATCGCCATTTAATAAAACAGAGCTATAGGCACTCTCTCGTGAAATCATAAATCTCCGAACGATTTTACGTTGCTATTTTATTCTTTTTGCTACATTTTTTCTTATCATCAATCGTTTTTTAATCGCTCTCGTTCTTATCATTATTCGCTAATTGAATTTAATTAACGTCGATTATACGATTCTTCGATATTTTCTTTCTGATTTTTTTTGTAAAATTTGTAAGCAAGCTTTGAGATACTTTTTTAAATATTTTAATATTCTCAACAAATTATGCTAAATATCGAAAACGCGATAAAAAATCCATGGTACATTGTAAAATCATTTACCATAAATGTCTCATACGAAAATAATTTATGCATGAAAAATAACACCTCGAACCAACGCATGGATTACTGCAGCTTAGCATGAAATTAATTAACTATTTCATAAAATAATCAAACTTTTGATTCGACACGTGCTAAATCGACGGTAAAAATTCTCGAGAAGATAAAAAAATATGATCACACGTATGCATATTATTAAAAGATCGTTGATCTTTTTCACTTTTTAACTAATGTATTATATTTTTATTGGTGCAAAAAGAAAGTACATTTTCTTTTTTAAAAAATCATTTATTATTTTCTATTTTCAAGTACAAAAATAATTTTTTATCAATCATTCAAAATTCTTAATCATCCCTTGTTTTAATACACATATGTTCTTACATTCTAGTTTTGACAAGGTACCTTTCTGAAGTGTGAAACATTATTATTTGGTTAATTTGAGGCTCTGAAAACTTAAAATTATTTCTGAATATTGCACATCCCGAAAAAAATGTAAACACTAAAAAAATCATTTGTCAAAAAAGTAATGCAGTAAAAAAGGAGTTTATCATTTCCTTACATGGCACTAATTAAAAAATGCCTGGCTCGATTATATCACTAAATAAAAAAGGAAAATTGTATTTTCGAAAATTCCTCTACATTTTTGTTTGATCAGATTTGATCAGGAATGATCAGTATTAATCAGCCTTGATCAGTATTAATCAAGTATTGATAAATCAAGACAATCAAGACAAGATAAGTATTGATCAGGTTTGTGCAAGTCTTGCCAACCTCGATCGGGGAAGCAACCATCAAATCGGTTTTACGCCATTGAATTCTAACAATGCACAACATGTCTTACTGAATTCATAAACAGAACATTTTGTAGGAGACTTTTTTCGAACTAATTGACTTTTCAATTATTGACTTTATAGCTTGTAAATCTGGGATCTTCAATAATTTCGACATTTTTAACTTTTGGCTTCGGTAAATTAGTTCGTCCGTTCTCGTATAGATTTTGGGAGTGTTGATAATTGGCCGATAATTGTTTGATCAGGTCATTGGCGATCGTTGGATTTGGCGAAAATCTTGACAAACTTTCGGCTAATTGCGTCAGTTCATAGACTGGATTTCTCGCTGGAGAATTGAGTCTGTCACTTTTATCCTCATAGCCATAGCTGGCAGCAATGCTGCCGGCGTAATCGGTCAAATATTTTTGTAAGAGAGCTTTCAAGTTGATGTTCGGCGCTTGTTTCGTTGGAATAGGCGCAACGCCGTCAACTCTCAATATTATAACAGGTATCAGCGAATTTCCAGCTTGGACAAAAGTTGGTTGGGCCCGTAAGATCGCCGAAGGATCTTTTATATATTGGCTCAAAGACGGATTGTAATTCAAAAGATTTTCATAATGTTGAACAGGTGTATTCGTGGACCCGTAATTAGGTGCGTCAGAACTTTGAGGGTTGTAATAATTTTGCGTTCCAGGATAAGCGGAGCTCTGAATATTTGCCGATCCGCCGTAAGAGTCCACAGGAGCCTCGACTTTCGAGCCCGAATTAGCCCCGAAAAGCTTCGTTAGATACTTTTGAGCTTCCGAAGAATATTTAGAAAGAGTCTTTGGAGAGATTTTTCCATTTGCAGTGAAAACGGTATTTGGGGCCGAATTTTTTGGTGCCGTACTTTCGTCATATGTATATTCGGCGTTCGGACTATCAACCGCATATTTTGAAACCGGAGGTTGTTGCTGTTGCTGGTACGTTCCCGAGTTGTAAGAATCCCTCAGTCTTGTTACGGGTGCTGAATTTTTATAATTGAGGCCCTGAGGATATTTTGATTGGCTGGGATCAACAGTTTTTGGTGTCTGGGCCGAATTTAACGAGGCCGAAGAAATAAATTGACTCGGGCGTGATCCCCGAATGTTCTGATCGCTGGGAAACTGTGCCGGACTCTGAGAATTAACGTTGCTAAATGAAAATCTCGTTTGGTCGAAATTTCCAATTTGTGAAGCTGCCAGATTCGGCGTCCCAACAGGCTGCCGATTAATATGAAGATTATGAGAAAAAGTTTCTTTTCGTCCACCTTGATCATAATTCAATCTGTTTTTATCATTTTCACCGCTTTCCTCAGTTTCGAGCTTGCCGTTGTTCAAATTCGGCTCGCCGATTTTTTGCCGAGCGAGAAATTCATTGTAGGCGTGTACGTATGACGATGGTGGCGTTCGCGAAATCTTTCCATCTGGATATTTCCATACGATTCTATTTTCGTACCGAATTCCATTTTCAATCGTGTAACGAGGCAAATTCGCAAAAGCGCTCAAAGGCGAATCGGCACTCAAACTTTCTGACAATCTCTGTGGTTGCTCGTTATCGGTATTTAACCTCGAATTCGAGCTTATTGCCGAATGATAAATAGAATTCGTTGGGACCCTTTCATTACCATTGGGTAAATTCTGACGGTACGTGGGCGGAGTCACGAAATAATTGGCCGTAGAGACAGTAGCGTAATTCGGCGCTACGGTCGTCGGTTGAAAATTTGGCCGTTCGGTAACATACGGGTTTCTCTCCGTCGTTGAAAATTCAGTTTTCGGTGACTTATAGAGCTTCGTCCGCTGACCGAAAATCGGCTGAGGAATACCCGTAAAACGGTAAGCCGTTCTTGATCCCTGATCGGCGCTATTCACGCCCGAATTGTGAGAAATTTGTTGAGTAAATTGATTTTTGTTCTCACGGTCAGGTTTTATCCGTTCTATTATCGTTTTCGGCTGAAACGGACTTATCGATTCCTCTATACTGACGCTCGTTCCTGTTTTACCACCTGGAAAATAATAATTGTATTTTCCTCCAAAGATATTATTCCTCGCAAACCCGTATCCTAAATTTTGTTCAATCGTTCTTTTGAACTTTTCTTCCGAGCTCGAATTGTCTACGTCGTTTCCAAAATCGAGAAGGATAATCGGCGGCAAAATCGGCAGATCTCCATCCTTCAACGATTTCGAATCAGCCTCAATAATTTTCAGTATGTCTCCCTCGCTTTCTTTTTTCGCTTCCTCAACTTCAGCATCCTCATTTTCTTCTTTTTCCGATTCTGTCGTCTCATCCGTCTCGGATGAATTTTTCTCACATCTCACCAAGATCACCAGGAGTAAGCTTAACTGAAAATAAAAAGGAAATATAAATTTTTTATATTCTTTTTGTCTATATTCTTAAAAGGACTTCATATTTATCCTCGGTTGAGATCTCATGGGGGTATGACAAAAAACATTGGAATGTGATCTATCGAATCAATTCTTGTTAAGGTGCTTCCATACAGTGTGGTTTTTGAGCATATGTCTATTATGAAAAGGGAGATTCAATTTGATTCAAAAATATTATCCTAAGATGACCTTTAATTGTTGCTTATACGTATCAAAATTATGGAAAACGAGTTATTTACAATTTTTTTAAAAACAAACAAAAATTCTTTGAAATATTATAAAGGGTTATGCAAAATTTCTTATCATATAGTCACTTATGTGTCAAAACACCGTAAAAATTACCAAATATTATTAACCCTAGGACCCTACACTATCCGTATGTAACAAATATCCTACACCGGTGTAACGAGCAGCCCAGAACTTTAAATCGATGCAGTTTACTCATTATTTGTCGTAGAGAGCTTTATTTTTTTTTAATTTGAACGCTCGAATTCTGGAAAAACACATAAAATAGTGAGAAAAAGGTCAATATCCATTTTTCATGGTAAAAAGTGCAATTGAACAAAATGAAGAACATAATTTTAAAATTTTTGACTAAAATTAAACAAAAATTCCTGCCCGCATATTTCGAAAAATCAAATCTTAGATTCCTCAAGAGGATAGTATGGAATAAGTCAACAAAATTTGCGAAGAAAAAATTCAACAGCAAACGAGAATAAATAACTATATACATACGGAAATAAATAGACAGAGAAATGTGTGGGGTTACGTTAACCCCAGGCTCGCCGAATATGTGCTCTCGCGGTTACTGTCCGATCAAAACAAAGGATTATCTGACGCGAATCTACTCA
>JAPYYX010003081.1:0-12445 GCA_030522605.1 Cremastinae sp. B BG-2022a
TACAACATATTTTCTACTACAGCTTGGAGTATAATCCCGTAAATGTACTTGCCTCATTTTTTTACAGCATATATGCTGTTTTTTTGTAGATAAAAATTATGATCTACATTCGATCACGAACTTACTTAAGTAGGTTTTTAAAACGAAAAATTAACACTAAAACAGTATTGAGTTATATACTTTGTCAACGACATATACGATTCAACCATTCTTTTATCTAATTTACGCAAGACTGACAATAATGTTAAGTGTACACTGTGCAAGGTGTGCGATAAGAATAAAATAAAATGAATATTAACTGATATGCTGATTATAACAAAGCCGCTCACAGCAACAATTTATGTTCGTTTGTTACAGGTTTTTTTAGAAAATAAAAAAAAAGTTTGTTTTACGTTGTGCAATTACAACTTCAATCAGAGGTTCAATTCTGATGTAAGTTAATTCAACACGTGATATTTTGTTTCACGGGAGTACGCGGATGAACGTTTTTATTTTACGAAACAAACAAAAAATGTGAAAAAACTGAAAAATTCGGAAGCTCGAAGCTTCGTGTGCCATTGAAAAGGGGAAGAGAAAAAAAAAGAGTTATTTTTAACGACGCCGTGCCCGAAGCGTTATAGTCCCTGTCATAGCGGATGAACGAATGGCGAAACTGGAGAACTTCGTCGATCGCAGGTGGACCGGATTACACGGAGAGCCTTGATATTTCCTTTTTGATTTTTTTCGTTGATTTTTCGCCACCCCGCTGGTAAGCCGAGTTCGATGCGCGTATCCCCTAGCAAGTGCATCGAACATCTTTCTCTTTTCTCCCTTTTTTTTCAACCCCTCGTGTTCGTCTCCCTTCGAGAATCGATATATATGTGTTCGAGCACCCTTACACAATAGAAAATTTACCGTGAACGGCTACGATGTGATTTAACGTGTCGCAAAATGGGAAATCTGTAACGAGAACGAAAAAGTAAGAAAAAAATGTTGCTTGTGTTTTCAAGACGATCTAAAATTACGTTCGAGTGACGTTAAACTATTTTTTAAATTGAAGCAGAATTTTTTTAACCAATTTTGGTAAAATAAAAAGAAAAAAATGTTCATTTTGTTTTTATACTTCGTGATATGAGAATTAGATTTTGTGTCACAATTTTTTTTTTAGAAAAATTTTCAGTCGCTTTTCTTTCTACTGAAATCGATACTCAAAGGATCACCAGATTCACGGGGTTTTACATTTTGCGATTAAATACGTTTTGCAATATTTTCAAGAATTATTAAAAATGACATATGGGAATTAATATTTTATTCTGTGCCGACAGATCTGGTATTGACGTCGAATAATGAGAAAAATTAATGTTTCATTTAACTTGTAAAAATAATCTTCGCGAAATTGATTGAGATTGTACGTTTTAAAATTGAAATTTTTTGCCTCTCGGAAGAAGATTTATATTTAATCAGGATAAAGTCGGGGTGAGCAAATTATTCGAGGTGAATTTGTATTACGAGGCGGTGGTACTAATTTCGTATTATTTTGAGCCCTTTAAGTTCTTTCGGGTGCGTATATAGATGTATACACGTGGAAGCTGGAGGGTCGATCGATTAGAGTCGATTAACGTCGAGAATTCTTCCCTCCTCGTCTCTTCCTCTTTTGCTCTCTTTCTCACCCACCGGGGCGCTGTTTTCGTAACATTGTCGAAAAGTGAAGTGCTCGAGTGAAGTTGAGATGGAAGTGAGACGAAGTGGTGTTACGCTCACAGAGATATAAAGAAGGGGCTGTAACAAAAGGGTTGTTCTTTGGAGTAAATGCCGCGGAGACTCGAGAACTTTAGTGGAGGAAAAACACGATTTCGAATCGTTTTCGTTTCTTATTCTTCAGATAACACAAAAAAATAGATTAAAATTGTTTTTAATCATTTTATAAACTAAAAAAAATATTAATTTACTCGTATCAAACGACTTAAAATCATGTGTTCAAAAAAATATTCAATACTGATAAAATAGAAATATCTAAATCAGGAAAGAATTTTAATTTTTTTTTGCATTTTTATTGATATACACGTGCTATGAATTATATGCAAATTCTATCTCTAATATTCACAAACAGCGAGAAATTGTTCGTCCTTCTGCTGGAAATTTTTGTTGCCAGTAAATTGAAACAAATTTCGTCTAAGTATGCACTTTCCGTTTCTGTAGAAAAACAAAATCTTAAAATTCGATTTTCCCGATTCTAATATATTAAACAGTATAGATTTTCTTTATTCTCGCATCGTAAACATCTTTCGTACTTATTTTTCGTGTTGGGAATTCATTACTTTTCAAGATTTTTTAAAATTTATCTTTAATAATACGTTAACTGAATCGGAATGAATTTTCTTTTTCTATTTTTAATCGTTTGTTTTCCAACAGATGTCTTTATTCTCCTATAAATCTAGAAAACGGATTGCTGTAGAATGAACGGTTGATCGAGCGAGCAGCGTCCTCGTGCTACAAATATACTTGAGTTCGGCTCAAGGATCCTCGCGAGCGAGACTTTCCGATTCGAGAGCAGGTTCGCAATAATCTCGATCCGAATAATTTTTCAATCTCCTTCTCCTCTAATTTGGTTCTTGCTATATTTACTCCAAAAACTTTGTTATATCCGAAAAAATGCTCTTTTTTTCTCAAAATGTATGCACTTTTCCGGCGGATCCGGTGAATCTTCCCGTACGTGTCCTGAATCGCGAATGAGGAAAGAAAATGAGAAAGTAAGGAAAAAAATGGAAAGTGAGAAAAAAGAGAGGAGGAAGGAAAAATAGAGAAAAGTTTTACCTCGTCGAGAACGCATTCTCATCTTCGTCTCTCGTAGTTAGGAAAAAACGCGACCTGGCGGCGTGACGCGAGAGCTCCTCGCGCGTAAGGGACACAAACGGGATTGCGGGGGAAAAGCAGAGGGAGAGCCAAGAGACGTTGAGCCTGATGGATCGGTGATCGTTTATCGTTCTTAACGCCACCAACTGTGGAACGAGACTATCCCTCCTTTTTCCCCTGGCATCCTCACCTCTTGCACCTTTCTCTCCTTTCTCTAGCGTTGATATTCACCGACTGATGTCGGAAAAATCGCTCGATTAGTTGCCTATCGCCATCCTTTCTCTCGAGCTCTCACGTAAAATTCTCATTCGACGGACGAAACGTTCGGTTGCTATTTCTTCGCCTCGAAAACCCTTTCTTCCAGTTTTAATCCTTGTTTATTTAATTACGTCTTTTATTGAAAAAAAGAAATCTGAATGATTTTTTCATCAGATTTTGTTGAAAAATTATCCAGTCAATTTATTACGTTTTCAAATAATAATTATTTTGGATTAGATCTTGAGAGATGGATTTTTTTAGAAATTATTGGGGAATCGTTTTTTAATCTAGTTTTTCAAATACAGATTTTTTTCTTGAGCTCTTACGTAAAATTCTCATTCGACGGACGAAACTTTCGGTTGCTATTCATTTTCGCCTCGAAAACCCTTTCTTCCTGTTTTAATCCTTGTTTATTTAATTACGTTTTTTATTGAAAAAAATAAATCTGAATGATTTTTTCATCAGAGTTTGTTGAAAAATTATCCAGTCAATTGAATACGTTTTCAAATAATAATTATTTTGGATTAGATCTTGAGGGATTGATTTTTTTATAAATCATTGGAAAATATTTTTTTTAATCTAGTTATTGAAATATACAGATTTTTTTCTTGAGCTCTTACGTAAAATTCTTATTCGACGGACAAAACGTTCGGTTGCTATTTCTTCACCTCGAAAAAACTTTTTCTTCCAATTTTAATCCTCATTTATTAATCAATTATCCAGTCGATCAATTGAATATATTTTCAAATAATAATTATTTTGGATTAGATCTTGAGAGATCGATTTTGTTACGAATTATTGGAAAGTCGTTTTTTAATCTAGTTTTTGAAATATAGATTTTTTTAGTTAGCCAGAAGGGAGATTTAGAGGACGAAAACTAAATTGGATTTAGGCTTAATTCTTTCTCCCTCCCCGTTCTTCGTCCCTTTTCCTTCCTTCGGAGCTTTTCGTCTATGCTTTTCTGTTTCGTTTTAAAGCTTCAAGCTCAGGCTGTAATTCTCTCTCATCAATTAGGATTTTCCCCCCCGGGAGTCGCTCGGTCAACACGAGTCTGCTTCTCTCACGCGAGAAAAGAGAAATTAGTCGAAGCCTTTCGGTATCTCGGTTAAGGGATTCGAAAAAAAATTATGCGATAAAAACGATTAGTAAAAGATTACAAAAAAAAAATAAAAAAAACACACGCCTGATAATGAACAGCACAGGCGAACTCAAAAAAGGATTGTTGGAAAAAACGATCACAAAAGCACAAAAGATCACGAAAAATATAACTACAAAAGAAAATGATTGGAAAAAAATAATTTTTGAAGGTTTATTCAGAATTAATTATTATTCAGAAAACCCCAATAAAACAACTTTCTAAAAAATAATATGAAAAACCAAAAACATCGTTCAAAAACAAAAATGAGACACACGCGTAAAATAATAAGAAATTTTTCATATTCGTTTTGTTGCCCGGTGTGCGCTGACTCTCGCAAGGTTTTGCGTAAATTCAGCGTGGCGTTTGGTGCTCTTTCGCGCATGAACCGAGGCTCTCGGTGGCGTTAAAAGCCAAACAGACCGGGTGTAAGAAGCATCCGTGCTTTCGAGCAGAGAAGATCCACCGCACACGTTATACTGAGCTTTTTGTTGTATGTGTTATGTGAAGCGCACACAAGCTCTCTCTCTCTCTCTCTCCCTCTCCATTCTTCTCTCTTTCTCCATCCCGTTCCCTTTGGCTCTCGGTCTTTCGGAATGGAAGTGGATAGTTTCCCCGGAGTACAAAGAGGCCCGGAGGCTGTGCGCGAGGGTAACTAAGATGGGAAATTTGGATCTGGAGGTAGAAAGAGAAAGATAATGTCGAGGGCAAACGTGGATGGAGGAGGACGGAGAGAGAGAGAGAGAGTAAAGAGAGAGAGAAATCCAGCGTCGGTTCGTTTTGTACGAGGAAAATGGGATTCTCTCTCTTCCCAGATAAACAAAGACAGGGTTAAAACCCACGAGGCGCAAGAGTGACTTAACTCGAGTTCTTACTAATTCGTATGAACGTTGGCATCCTCTATCCACGTGTATTCCCCCACCCGGAGATTCCCACTCACCGAGAGTCGCGTGATTGCAACGGAGTGTTCCTTAATTCGATTTCACCCGAAAAACAGCGAAAGAGCCGATGATAAATTCATTAAATCACTAAGAATTTCCCGCAGGGAACTAATTATCCTTTATTTCAATTTTCATTTTGCCCTCCGTGGAAAAAAAACATTCCAATTCCTCTTTTCTGATAAAAACAGCACTGTGGGAATTCCTTTTTACGCTTCTCCCGTCCCCGAGCTGGTTTTTATTTTGTTTAAATTATTTTTTTCGCGTTATTTTTAGCTCCGGGGGTTGTAAATGTCACGGAATAGTACGTAAATTCATGTTATATCCGGCATGGGGGTGGAAGCAGCATACATCCCCCTTCATTATCCTCGAACAAGAGTGCTACAAGACTTTTATCGCGAGGAAACATTTACCGCGACGGAGAGAGGTCGCGTTGCGTCCAACCGTTCACGCATTTGCATACAAACGCGATCGCCACACTTTCTCCGTCTCGTTTTTCCTCACTCCTTTTTTCCTCATCCGCCCCGCATTTTTTTTTCTCCTCTTCTCCTCCTCTCTGACGCTTTTTTTTTATTTTCCATATACATAGATCCCTTTTCATTATTTTCTCCACTCGTCAAGAAAAACTTTGGTCCCGACTTTTTGTTCTTCGCGCGCTTCAGGGTCTTCGAACTCGCGGGGCTTAATAAAAAAATGCGAGAAGAAAAAAAAGGAGAAAGCCCGCGCAGTTCTTTTCCTGAGCTTATTTCTTTTTTAAAGCCTTTTTCGAAGCTTTCCTTCACTCTCTCTTGCGTGTTTTCCTGCCGCGAAACAATAAAAATACAAGATGGCAGCGAGGAGCGTCGCGGATTGAGGAGAAAAGTTGCCATTCGAGATGAAAATCAATTGGTCCTCGCCCGCGCTTGCCGGCTGGAGACATTTATTCGAGACGCGGGAATAAGATGCAGAGATTTCTCGGAGTGAAAGAGATTTTTTAAAGGGCGAGCATATATACTGCGAGAGAGAAAAAAATGTCACGGTGCGTTGGCCCCTTTTTACTTTTATATACGCGCTCGCTTTTATGGCGGATCATTATCGTTATGCGCGCGGTGCGGCGAGATTCGCGGGGGAGCGACCTCGGAAAAACGCTCAACGAGGCCGGAATGACTTCTCTCGGTCCTCGAAAAGTTTGACGGAAAAAAGATCAAGAGAAAAAAAACACCATCCGACCCTCAATTTTCGCATCCTCTATACTTTTTTTCTATACTGATGAATTTTGCGAGGATCCTCGAGAATGAAAATCCAACGTGAAACTAGTTTAGATAGAAAAGTGTGCGAAAAAATAATCAAGCTTGCAATGCTTAAAAATGGAAATATCTTTATTTTTTTGTCCACACGATCATTTCGAAAAATATTCGGAAAATCAAAATTTTTCATCCAAAGAAAATTATTTAAAAAATGAAAATTCGAAACTTTAAACTGAAAATTATTTAGAAAATGAAAATTCGAAACTTTAAACTGAAAATTTTACACTCGAATGAATACCGCAAAAAATAAAGAATCAAACTTGAACTTTGCTTAAAAATAGACAAATGAAATAATAACATTTTTCATTATTCTTGTCTAGATGAAACGCATTCGTTTTTCTGCATAAAAGCCGGAAGTTGGCCTCGGTAGTTTCGCGCGTTGGATATGCAGAAAACGATGCCGGTCATTTGTAAAGCTGAGCTCTCGAGCTTTCGAGCATCCAGATTTTCGTCCCTCGTCGTTTTTCTTCGTCTCTCGGTGTTTTCCTATCTCGCTGGAGTCATGAAAACGAGGACGCGAAGTTTCGTCCTTGATAGTCAAAAGGACGTAATTCTGAAACGATAAATCACACTCACGGTGTGTTCTTTCCGTTTCTCGGTCATCTTTCTTCCCGTTTCTCTACCACTTTCGAAAATTCTTTCACATTATTTTCTCGGACTAAATTATATTGAATTTTCATCCCCTGTGTTTTTATCTCTTAGTTTTTTTTATACTCGGAGCTCCGCGTACGCGAAAGTTCGGCCTCGTGGTTTTCCCGAGTCCATTTCCTCTCGGGACTGAGCGCAGGAAAAGCTCACCGCAGTCGGTGACCCGACAACCAAAACCTTCGTCTCCTTTTGTGTGTGTTTTTTTTTCGTCGTTTTTTTCTTCTTTTTGCTAACTCCATTTCTCTTCTTCTCCTCCTTCGTAGCACGAGCCTGGAATTCGCGTGGCGAAATCAAGGATTGACAACGGAGGAAGAAAGCGACGTATCAGGCCAGACGTAGCAAAAACCCTTTTCCCTTTTACTACGTGACTTGCCGCGTTAACTACCGTTGTACCTAAAAGTGACCGTCATGTTACGCCACGGGGGAAAGAGAAATGGCACGTAAAAGGGTGAGAAAGTCATCCCTTTACTCGAAAATCCTTCCCTCCGTGAATTTCCAGCGAAAAAAAAAACTTGAGCACACTTTACCAACTTTTCATCTTACTCTCGACCCTCAAATTTTGTGCTTCAGATTGTAAAATGTTTATGAACAACTGTGAAATATTTAATTACTTGATGTGTGTTGTAAGCATCGCATATTTTAAGCAAGAATATTATAAATAATAAAAAAGTCCAACAAAAAGCAAATTAACAATTAAATAATCATAATTTTTATTTAATATAACAATTCGTATTTAATCCATAAAGCAAGTCTATAAATTTACCCTATGAAACTTTTTTTAATGATAAAAAATATACATGACGATCATTGCATCATTTTTGCCTGAAAAGTTAGTAAGAGAATTTCCCAACTGCTTTATCCATACTCCGTGGCGATGTCTAGCAAAGAATCACTTTTTGTTTGGCAGTAGAATAAACAAAAAAAATTCGCCTAAGGGTCTCTGGAATGAAGTTTGCAAAAAGCTGAAAATTCCACTTTTTGGCCGGTGAAAGTCTCGCATTACATGTCGCTATGCGCACTAACTCATCGAGAGTTCATCTCCACTCCCATATCCAAACTCAATTTTAAAAAATCCTCCGGATCTCGTTTTTTGAATTCAAAAAGAAAGACTAGTGGGCAGTGTACGTTAAACCTTGGCGGACTATTACGATAATCCTGCTGGATGTATCCTCAGGGAGTCAGCGAACGGGAAGCGCAATTTTGTATCTCTCTCGTTCTCTCGCTCTCTCCCTTTAAGCCCCGCAGCCTAGAGAATTCAAATTATCTATATAAATATAGAGTCGAAAAGAAGAGATAGCGATAGCCGAGAAAGATATTAACAAAGGGGCGAGTGAGGAGGTTAGAACGCAGATTGATCGAGATCCTGCTGATATCTCTTTCTCTCTCGATGGCCTGCGCGATTATAACTCTCCGACAAATATGTTACAGTGTACCCTCTGCCACGATCGTTTATACGTGTAGACTGAATTCTCGTACCGAGAAATCTGCTGAACTATTATAAGCGAAATAGAGCCAAAATCTATCCACAAACTCCGCATTAAGGAGTTCATTGACTCATAAAGAGTTTACCACTAAATCCAACGTCGTCGACGTTGGCATATAGTCAGAGGGGGTCAGGATATATAGGCCTACTACAGAATGCTCAGGACCCTTCCCAGACAAAAATTAACAAATATGGATATTAGTACAATTTTTATATTTTCTGATTTTTGATGAAAATTAAGTTTTTATTTTTAATAGAAAAAACTTTGCTGAATATAATGATTATATAATATTAAAATATATTCTTCAGCCTTCGTAATATTTTTCGAGATTTTTTCGCGACCGAGAATTCCTTTTTGCTTCGAATTCTCGCGTTGCAGTAAATACGCAGAAAAATTTTCCTTCAACATCACGCTCGCGAATTCTCACCTCCTCGGTTCGGTACGTGTGAACTAATTTTTGTGTTTGTTGAAAATTTTCACCAAGTACAGTGATAATTTAATAACTTGATAAAATGTATAACAAAGTCACCAATAAGTGAAATAAAATTGAATGAAAATTAATACGCGAAATAAAATGTGTTCTTGTGAATTGTAATCATAATTCGTAATATTTTTGCAAAAAATTCCATTACTTTGTGTGATTTGAAATTTTAAAAAAAGTTATTAGTAATAGACTGACGAAATTTTGATTAAATGTGAATAAATTTATAAATACTGAAAATATAAAAATGTTTTTAGACATCGAAAATTAATCAAAGTTGTTTGAAAAGCATTTTAAACATTATTTGACGTTTAAGAATTATCTATAATTGAAAAATTGTTCATAAAAGATGTATGATTAAAAGAAAAGAAATATTTACAACAATAAATTGTAATTAATATGTGATTTAAGACCCACAATCAATTTTTACTTCATCTATTTTATCTTTATATATTGTATTTAATATTTTTTTAAAATAATTTATCTATCTGAAAATACCGAAACACTATAAAATGTAGAATCACTTTTCTACGGTGTTGTTTTGTTCTACTTTTTATCGAAATCGAGTAATGAAAAAAATCCAAAAGTTCATTCACCTCTGTTTTTCACTATCGCCTTTTTTTCCTTCTAAGGCGATGAGACACGATAACATGCGTGTACGAAAACCAAGTTGGTAGGAAGAAAAAAGATCTCTCGTAGTCTCTCGTTGTAACGAAAAACTCATCTCTCGTTTTTTGCCCCGAGCAGCCCTCTTTTCTTCTCGTTTCGGGCAACGATATTTTTTTCCTCCCAACCCTCTCCCACTTTCATGGTTCTTTTGTCGTCACGGAGGCTCACCGGAGCCGAAACTTCCACATTCTCGAATACTTCGTATCATAGCGTATCGCGTGTATCCTCGCTTTTTTTATGCGTCAGGAACTGAAGAGAAAGAGAGATAGAGAGAGAGAGAGAGAAAAAAAATCTTGTTCTCATAGCTCATATTGTGCGAATATAGAAAACTTTTTCATGAAAAAAGGAACGAGCGGAAAAAATGTTTTCACGAAAAGAACAGAGCGGAGAGAGGAACTTTCTGGGTATATATTAAGAAAAAAATGATGATTTTATATTCTTGAATTCGAAATTCGGTGAAATCGGAAAGTGGACAGGAAAAAAAGAAACTCAGGAACCGCAAAATGACGCAAGTTCTTATCTGGAGGAAAGGATATGCGGTCTTTATCGGAACGGAAAGGAGCGCCAAAAACGGGCGGAGATTAGAGGCAGCTTGGATCGGTTTTAGTTCGAAGTTGCTTTCGAAACGGGAAGAAGATTTTTGTTGGTGCAAAATATCGCGAATTCTGGCGGTGAGAGAAACTGATAAAGGTTTTTTCCCTCATTCTATTTAAATTCTCCGAAAAATGAAGAGAAATTCCCAACTGGCGCGGAAGTGAGAGGGGAAAAAAGGACGAAAAAGGGAGACAAAGGATGAAGCTCTGGAAAAAGAGAAATTATGGTTTTTCTCGTACGGATGGAAAAATATCCGGGAGGAATACGAAATGAGAGAGGGATGAAAAATTATGAGGAAAAATTGAGGATTAAGACGGCATTAAGAGCGAGGAACGGAGACGGTCATTCCTCGCCAACTTTCTCTACCCTTTTATTCCTCGAATCTGGCGAGAATGCAAGAATTAAATCCGAGAGTGGGTGACAAAGGACTTTACAAGAATGAAAAAGAGAGAGGATGGGAAACAACACTCTCGTGTTTTGTTACTCCTCTTTCATCCCTCTCACTCTCTCTCTCTCTCGCTCTGTCTCTTTTTCTCTTTTTCTCTTCCTCGCATTTTGTCCCTTTTCGCATGTGGAAACTCCATGTCCTCTCAGCTTTCTCTCCTCCTCTTTGTACCGAGTTACGAGAAAGGGTTGGCAAAGCATTCCATGGAAGACGCGTTCCTCCAGGGCGTAAGAAGCATCTTTTAACCCCCAACTCCGCTCTCCCGTCTCTTCAACTCCGGATGCTTCGTGATTTTCCTCAGTACAGGATCTTAACAAAATAAATTCCCCAAAAAACTCTCGGGAGAAAAAAGAGAACAAAATACATCACACTTATACATTCGCTTTCGAATAGCTTAGCCCGAAAAATGTACAAAATAGATCAACGAAAATGCATTATCATAAAAACTATTTATTCTAAAAATTTCCGATTTAGCACACATAATTGAATTCTTTCGCATTTTTTCGAGTTCATTTTACGTCAGACGTAAAATATTCGAAATTATTACTGCATTTTTATATTTTTATTCATCTTTTGAAAAATTTCATCTGCATAAAAAATGAGGAATTACAAAATTTGTTCCAAATAAACCGATTACAATGTTCAAGCATAAAACTCAAAACCGAGTATTTGTCTATTTCGAAATTAATTCCAACGTTATTACAAGCGTTTGACGCTGCGAGTAATTTCCGAAGGAACTACTGGTTGTTTGGAGTGTGTCCTAAGGGTATGCAGTCTGCACGCGGCGAGTGTATGTTGATGGCGCGCGGTGCGTCTTCTGTGACTATTTCTCGTTAGCGAAATTACGTTTATTTCAGGATGAGATAAAGCTAGGTAAGGGCAAGTGCAAGATTATGAAGACCATTCGAAGGAATCTCGTGAAAATTCGTGACTTAACCGCAGCGTGTTATTAACGTCCTTCTATCCATTTCTCTTTCTAACTCTCATCTTTCTCCGCTGGATAATCATTTGCCGTTGGATATAATGAAGTTTGAATATAATTTTGATAATATCGCCCGCCTCAGAGAAACGAGAATTATTACGTGTTATATGCATGGAGTGAGAAACAAGGAGCGAGAGTTTAAGATATATGTATTTTAAGAGAGAGAGAGAGAAAAAGAGAGAGAAAGAGAAAGATCCAAAAACACAAAGGATAGAAAGAGAACGAAGAGGATTCTCAAGTGTGTCTGAGCTATAGGATTATTATATTAGATTCGCGATCGCGTGTGTGTGTGCTCTCGTGGATATATGCTCCAAAGAGAAAGAGAGAGAGAGAGAAGAAAATCTCTCCGTTCTTCGTGGCTTTGAGTATTAATAAACGACGAAGTAGTTATAACCAAAGTTACCGCACCCAATGTTGCATTATATAAGTTGCGGTTTCACGCTCAATTTTCCAAACTTTCCAGCGACAAAGTGCGAACTCTATACGTGATCCAGCTAACATTTCTCTCCCTCGAATTCCATACAGAATTTGTATCACTTGTTCACTTTTCCAACTTTTAACGCTGAGGAAAAAAATAACTCGGTATAACAATAATAATATCAAGAGTCGCGGTAGAGACTCGAGGCAAGTACATTTTTCAAATATATCAAAATCGCCGAGCTGCCGCGACTATCTATACGCGAAGACAAACGG
>JAPYYX010003082.1:0-12438 GCA_030522605.1 Cremastinae sp. B BG-2022a
ATTATTATTGTTGCAAAATTATTTACAAAATATTTTCTTACTCTATAAAAAGCTCAATGACAATCCAGAATGAGATGTTTCCTGAGACTTGGAATTTTTGTCGATTGCTTACCGTAATTGTTTTTGCAAATTCGAAAAACGCAGCGATTTTGGATCGTAAAACGTCTGAGGACGAAAAATCTTCGCAAATTGGTCTCTTAATCATTTTTATCGCGTACTGCAATGTCTGTACGGTAGATCATGGATTCACGGTCATGCGTATATGATCACATATGAATATATTATTTGAATATATATTATATATATATATATATGTCTGTGTAGCTTTGGTGGCGGTTGGCGCTTTAAAGGTTCGATATTGTTTCGTAATTTGTGACTTATTATTCTATTCGATATCACATATTATTCGTTCTGTCTCCGTCACTGTTTTTGTCTCACACGTGTCAATAATTGTATAGCAAGCAGAGTGAAAATTCTTAAAATCTATTCGGCTTACGAGTCACGAGAGGATGTTGCGCTAAATTTAATTTACTCCTAACGAAACTTTCACCAGTTTCGAATAAACTTTGTTCTATAGACTTTTAATATTCGTGGATACGGAGAAAGAAGAAAAAAAAAATTTTTTAAATGTCAAAATTCTTAAAATTTATTCTATTTTAAATTTAATTAAATTTTATTTAATTAAATTAAATTAAATTTTTTGACGTTTTTTAATTTACTCGGAACTTTTAACAGTTTCGAATGAGTTATTTCATTCTTTCGAGTATAAAAAAACGAAAAAATATAGTATGGAATTCTATTTTGAATTTTTTATCTTTTATCGAGGATTTTATAATTTTTTTATAGGACATTCAGATTTTTGTTATTTTGTAACAAGATATTGATTCGTTTTTTTACAAATTATATTTTTTTACGAATTATATTTTTTCGTCTTTTGTCGGAGGTATTATTTTGTTTCTATTTGCATTTTTGTATCCTCGAATCTGAAGGGTTCTTCTGCGATAGTAAAGGATTTATCGTCCTTGGGTTGCAGGTTCAAAGAAACAGAGCCGCCTGTCGAGCGAGCGTATGTACTCGATCCTATTATGAATGCTCTTTTTATTTTATTTACGCTTTTATCACACGTGTATAGAAAAAGCACTTCCCAACAGCCAATACATACGTAACACAGTCTATACGATATTTCTGTACGTAAACAAGACTTGTGGGTATTCACGACAAAAGATTCTCTGTCCTCGTGACATGTACGACTTCATGAAAAAAAAAAAAAAATCGTTTCAATCAACTTTCTCCTCGCTTCCGATTTTTCAGTCTTTTTTAACACTTCTTTCGTTATATTCGCGACTATGAAATTGCAGAGAATCCTCTATTATTGTACAAATATTGAAAAACCCACAATGGAAAGAATTTTTTGAGTTTATTGAAAGCTCTTCTCATTCACATTCGTACCAGGTTTTTTTCTATCAAACGCAATTTCAATATAGCAGAATTTTTCAATTTATTTCGATGACTGAAAAATTGCAAAAACGATTCTATATATTTTGTATTCGATTCTTCCTGCGCAATTGTTATTTTAGTTTGATTTTTTTTTTATAATAATCAAAATGTTCTTAAAAAATATTTTATATTTTTTTATTGATAATTATTATTTATATTTTTGCTTAAATCCTCTTCTCGCCTCGTATCGCAGATTCGCAAAGTCTTAGACTCTGTACGCATGAATACTTTATTCTTCACCTGTGTTTTCTCTTCAAAAATAAATTATCTAAGACCTTTTTCTGCGAAGCTTTCGCATGTCTTTAACGGATATCTCGTGTTCTAAAATATGAATGATGAATACTTTTAATTAAATAAATAAATCTGCTCAACTAAAAATACAAATTTATTTAAACGAGCGAGAAAAATTTATTTATCATTTAAAATAAGAAAATTAATAATTTAATTAAATATTTTGATTAAATTAATATTAAAATATTTGTAAATCAAAATTCAGAACACGAAGATATTCTTCTAATCGAGCTTATTCTTTAGCTGCTTGCTAACACGGTAGCAAAAAATGATAAAAAATTAAACAAAAAAACGTGCACCATAAACGACTCTTGGAGCACTCATCACGAGCAAATTTTATTTCGTATTTCGAAAATTACGTTCCAGATCTGTGTCGTTCATAATTTTTTATATTGACAATCGAAAACAAAACAAAAATTTGATCGACGAATCATTTTCATGTCAAAAAAAAATAATGAGCAAGAAACGAAAACTCTGGAGTAAAAAACGGCGAACTATCTAAATTGAAATGAGGATAAAACGACTCTTAAAAATGAATCGATTTACTGAAAATTATTCCAATCATTGTCTACTTCTCAAACGAGAATTTCCATTTCGAAATTAATTGCGCGAGGAGGAAAGGGCGAGGAAAAAATTTTCCGCTCCCATCTTTTTTAATTTTTCTCTCGTTTCTTTTTATTCTCCTTCCTGTATCTTTGCGCCGCTAAACGCTCAATCGTTCTTGAATAACGAGAGAGATATTTGAAATTCAGATTGGACAATTGTGTCCACCTAGCGATTACGTGACGCGTCCTACGTCCGCAACCGCGACATTATCTACTTTGTGTGTCCACGCTTCTTTTTTTATTCATAATTGCAGCGTAGACGAGACAAAAAAATAAATTTGTTCGCTTTGTCCATGCAAAAGAAATAGATTGACGTGAAATTTGCATACTTGAAATGCGACGAAAAATAATTTCCAATTTTTACCATTTTTTTCAAGAAATCGTTTTCTAAAATTTTATTAATTTTTTAAATGATTTTTTTTAAATTAAATTTTCGATGGTCAAAAATTCTTGAGATAAAAAAATTATTTTTCGCTGTATCTCAATTTTGCAAATTATAATTCCAACGAGATGAAAGAGACAATTCTTTTCATGCTCTGTCTACTGAGATGGAAATTCATCGGATAATTGTGACGAAAAATCTCGTTTTGACTCCCGGCCGTTTGAAGGCCTCACTCTCATAATGCAATATTAATGACAAAAGCATGTATATTGTAATATAGTTGAATATCTTGTGGAATAAATATGAATTGTTATTTTCAGGATATTTACCGATCAGTACAGGTAAGTCGCTTTATCACCTTATTCATCGCTCGACGCGAAAATATATATTTGTACATTTTTATGCATCAATGAGGATCTTGAAATATTTATTGAAATTTTGTAAGGATTTGAAATTGGACTGTTAAACACTTCTGAAGACACTTGATTAATTTATTATGAATATAATTACAAAATTATTGTAAAAATAGGAAGATTTCATGAGTGTTTAATGATTCCAAAAAAATTTGACGATGATTTTCAATTTAATGAAAATCGATCGACTAATATGAAAAAGTCGCTCGAGGCTGCGATTCGGGCAAAAAATTCGTGTCTCGCACGTGCTGTAACGAGGACGACGAGAATCGAGCCTGTGAGAACTCCTCAGCGGACCAAACGAGCCTAAACAAACGGACGCGAAATTCGTCTGATCAAAACGAACCCGGAAAAAGTCAAATAAATCAAATCAACAAATGAAATCTCACAGATTATTGATTACAGCCCTCATAAAACTAAAAAACAAAAACTTTTTTCCTTCTTCGAAAAATACAGCGACGAAACTTGAAAAAATAGTTGAACAAATATTTATAAAAAAATAATCTTCGACAATAAAAAATATAACGATAAAAATCGAGCAATGACGAAATGGAGGAAAATAATATATTTTGCGGATCAAAGTCCAAAGGAAAATCAAAAATTCTTTATCATCATTGACGTAAAGATTTCCCGAAAAATTTAGAAATAGTTCAAATAATTATAAAAATGAATCATTGATCCAAATACGGGTTAACAAAAATTGAACAAAATGACGAAATAGACGAAAACATTGCCTTGCGGGTCAAAGTCCGTAGGAAAAAGGTAAAAAAAATCGAGTCGATAAACTGTTTTTACCTTTTTTATCGTCAGTGACGTAAAAAGATTTCAAGATTTCGATCCGTCTCTTGCGTCAGAATAAAAAAAAAAGATTCGTTGAATTTCGAGCTAAACTAGCGAGAGATTTCAATTATCTCGGTGTATAACGCCTCGTAGTGAGTTTTATCTCGCGAGTATATAACGCAAACAGAGAGTGCACTCGCGATGAGGGGATAGAGTGCACTGGCCTCACATACGATTTAAAAATGCATCGACGTTCGTGTGTACACGATCGTCTCGATGCGGAGAATGATAATTTCTCACTCTTTCTCTCTCTTTTTCCTTTCTATCATTTTTCTCCCTCGTGTGCATTAAACTCGACATTTACTATCGCTGACCGCTCCTCAAGGTTGTGCAAACATCAGATTTATTTAAGAAGTTTAACAAGTGCTCGTTTTATAGAATTCAAACAAGTTCAGGTTTAGAAGACTTCGCTCGTCTCGTTGTTGAATTTTTTACTTTCATTTTATTGTAATAAATAATAATTTAATTATTTTTGTCCGATACTAATGGGGTGTCTCGCTTTATCAGGTTAAAAAAAACGTTTTTTAAGGATAAAAGTCGACTTTGCTCGTCTCATCGTTGAATTTTGACTTTCATTTTATTGTAATAAATAATAATTTAATTATTTTGGTCCGATACTAATGGAGTGTCTCGCTTTATCAGGTTAAAAAAAACGTTTTTTAAGGATAAAAGTCGTAGAACTATTTTTCAGAATTCCATCACATTTTTCCGGAGTAAATTGATCACTGACATTTTCATTACCAAAATACAATAAAAAAATTCTTATTTCACTCAACTTAACCTTATCGTGTTTTTTCCTTCCTGTCAGGCTGACCTTATAAAATTTCCAATCAGGATTCCTCGGCGCAAGACGTTATCGCGACTTCAATCAAAAATCAATAAAAAAAAAATTCAATCGTTTTTATATTCAAAAAATTATGAAAATTTTAAAAATTAATAAAACTTATTTTTATAGGAAAATTAAAAACTAAATCGACTTGAAATAAATTTATCTAGCGGATAATTGGAAAAAAAGTGCATTCGAAAATGTTGAGATCCTGGAAGATTTTATCACCGTGCAATATCCCTCGATTTAACGCCATGCTCGACGAAGCACGTGGCCCGACTCGAGTGTTGCGTTCGTGTACAGTTGTTTGGATACACGCCAATTTTCTCCTCGTTCCGGGAAAATCAATATGAACGATTCCGCAACGCGGGAAATTGCGTTCCCTCGTGTCCACTTCCTGCATTTCATGATTTACTATATCAAAGATATTCATCAAAAAAAAAACATTCATATATATCTAAACACAGCACACACTGTCAAAAAAATCAATATTTTTGCTTGTGAAGCAAAATGTCATTATTCCTTAATTATCACGAAAAATATTAACTTAATTAAGATTTCTCTTTCTACATGAAAATACAAAAATCACGTATGAATGAAAACGAGAAGAAAACGGCACGAGTTTAACCTCAGGTTGAAAAAAAAAAACTGGATCGATTTCTCGTTGCGCTTCGAAATGTCCAAAAATGGTTGGTCTCCGGCATAACTGCGCAGGCGCGCGTAAAAGCGTAATATAAGGTTAAACGAAGATCTGTAATTTTTTTTCTCGCGTCCCCACGTGGAATGAGACGATATAAAGTTGAGTCACGAAATAATTTTCTCTGCACCGAAACACGTGAATACAAACAAAATTTTCATTATGATAACATTATAATTAAGGGACTTAATTAAATGAGAGCTCGAGAATGTACTTGTCACTCTTTTAATACGGAACGGGGATGACGGGGATGAAACGTCGGACGGTGCGGGATTAATTGATTGATGAACTCTCAGAGAGCACGGGAGCGAGGAGAACGGTCGAGAAAAAAAAAGAAGAGAGGGAGGAAAAAAAGGACGAGAGACAAAAGCAATTCTATGGCAGTACGTAAAATTTTCTGAAGGATCGAGGGGTGCGAATAGTCAGGGACTGCGACTCGACGAAGCAGAGTTGACGTAATGACTAATACAGAGCGCGATAAGAGAGACGAAAAGAAAAAGGGAGTCAAGAAGCGAAAAAGAAAAATAAGAAATTATTGTAGGAATAAGACGATGTATCAGAGGAAGAACGACGATAAAAACGACGATTGAAAGCAAAACGTGAGAATAAAAACTGAGTTTAGGAAAAGAGAAAGTGAGAGAAAGAGGAGATAAAGAATAAAACTGAGCAGGAGAGAGAGATAAAGAAAATCCAAGAAAAAAAATTGGGTGTGAGGAGAAAAAAACGAAAAATAAAAGGATCGCGATCGATGTCTGAAAAACGAGAGCGCGAAGGAAAAGGACGAGGACAATCGGAGACGATGCTTGCACGATATTCCTATCCTCGCGGTAGAATTCTTAATACGGTATGTCAAGTGGGTGTGGATCTTTGTGGGCTATGAGCTCTCTGCCACACCTACGCTCAAAGCCCTTTCCCTTCCCTCGTTTCCGTTTCTCTTTTATCTTTTCTAATATTTATTCTTCTCTCTCTTTCTTGCTCTCTTTTCATCGACGGGAGTCTATTCAGCGTTTATCGTAAATTATTTATTGTTTCGTACCATCAAGAATTTATTTGTTTTTTTTGTGTGTATTTTTTGACTTTTTTGTTGAGAAAATTGATGAAAACGCATCGTTGTGTTTTAGGTGTTATTTATGTTTCACTTGTATTTTTCATTAGTTAAATAAATTGTTTATTGAACAATTTTGTTTAATAAAAATGATGAAGTTTAATTTTTTTGATATTTTTTTTATATTTTGACTGAGACAGTAATTTTGACACTCATTTATTTCTGTAGTAATTACCAACTGGTAGAAAGATTTCATTCTGCTTCAGAAATCCAAGTGAGAAACGTGATATAAGTAACGAGCTAGACGCTCGAATACTTTTCGCAATTTGATCTTCATTTTCCATCCCTCTCACAGTCGGTTCTCTATTATTATTTCCTTCAACTACCGTAAACCTCCGATTCCCGAGTGTCGTACATACAAATATATTTATTTATAATTATATGCATATCTGATATGCAGTGTGTTGAGACCGTCGAGCTAAAATAATTCCGGAATTTGCATGAACTTTGCCAATTTGGAACCAGACCTTTCAACGGTATTACTCCATATTTTAGTTTGAAATGAAAGTTCGAATTATTCTAAAGTATATCAAAAAAATTATGTGAAAAAAAGTGACAAAAAATACTTTAAAAATATATCATATTACATTATAATGATATTAATAAAATCATAATAATTTGAAAACTCACAATTTTGTATGTCAAATAAAAAATCTCGAACGTTTTAATTCTAATTTTTTATTCGATCTAAAGATATTTTTAATTATAATTATTTTTATCTCAAATTCTGATCTAAAATCTAAAATCAAAAAATAATTATTTTTATGTCAAAATAACTGTTCATTTTTTAAATCAACCGTGAATAAAAATATTTTCCATAACAAAACGTGTGTATCAGAGATAAATTTCAAAAACCGATATCTCGACTTCCAGATGATAAAACGTCTTGAAATTTGGTATACACGTTTATTTAAGTATTATCTAAACCCATACAAAAATTAAAGAAAATCTGTCTCTAAATATTTCACGTGACTCTTAATAAACTGAAAAATGTGATACTGATCTGATTAACATATTAATACCATTTATAAAAATTATCTTGACTGCAATTCGAATTTTTGCAATTTTCCATAAATTTTACATGGCGTGTCAGTGCAAATGACAAATTTGTTTCTGAACGTTCCTGTACGATGAAAAGCGGATGTACACGCGCACACGCATACTATCTCTATTTTCCCGTGGGAGTCAGAAGCGACGAGACTCTGAATATATCTGTGTGTGATGCAGCCGCTCCTACGTACAATACTTCACGTCTACGTACATAAACACGACTCGATGCACGTGTGCGAGGATTTTACACACGCAGCTGTATATATATATGTATATTTTTTGACCGCGCAATCGCATCGCGCAGACTTTCCGCGCGAATCGTGCCGACTACTCCACTCTCTTGGCTCCTGGCGTACAGAGTCTCGCCCCCCACCACCGTGAGAGCGATCTCCCACGTAACCAGAACACCCTGGCCAGTTCGACATCGCGGCAAACACGACGTGTGTTGATATCCCTCGATCGCTCGACTTTTCCCTCATTCACGGATCTTTGAACCGAGTTTGAGAGAAATAAAAAAGTTACGGATTTAAATTTCAAATTTCGAATGTCATCGGTAAACAGTGAAGTTATGACGAAGCAGACGTAAATCGAAGAGTAATCGACGAGTGAATGAAAATTCGTGTCCTTGTTTTATTTTTTGATATTTTTGAAAATATTTATTTCGTGATCGTGAAAGAAAAGTAATTTTATTCTGGTATAGTAGATATTTGTTTTTTCGTAGGGAATTTGTGGTTAATGTTTTATGAGATTTTTGATTGATGATGAGGTCGATCGTCGTTTTGGTCGCGGGCGATGACCGCTGATGGGAAATTGTTAAAAAGACAACAGGATATTTTAGACGCGACTCGGTGCTCGAACTCGGAGTGTACATGATTCAGTATTAGAGAAATTTGTATTTGTGGTACTATTTTGTGTTTGTTGTATCGATGGAATATTCTATTTCCTCTGATTTCCATCGAGGGATAAGAAAATTGTGCTTATCGGTATTAGGGTACAAAGTGGGTCAACCAAGAGCACACATAACTATTTCATTTATATTACGCACCGAAAATACCGACCGGAATGTATATTGACCGGGAAAAAATTGAATTTTCTATATTGGAGTGTATTTTCCCGTCGATACGAAAATACAAGCGTGGGGCAATTTTCGAGGTGGAGTGAAACGAGAGTCAAGTTCGAGTAAATAAATTGTCCCCGGGAAAATAATTTTGTTGATATTTTCAAAAATTGTTCAAAAATATTCTGCATTTATTTTTTATAATATTTTAAAAATATGTTATTTTTATAATATTTAAAAAAATATTTTTGAAATATGAAAATTTTTTTAGAAGTATCGGAAAAATGAGTTTTTGGGTCATAATTTTTTTTTCTAAAATTCTTTTTACCAAGATTATAAAATTTCTTGTAAATAATGTTGTTTTTTTATTGATTTTATGAACACTTTTTTTCGCAATATGTGAAGAATTTGTGAGAAAATTGTCGTTTGGGGTCGAAAAGTCGAGTCATCGGAAAATCATGCAGGCATTCCCCGTTAAAGAGAAATCCATTCATGCAACGTGACGCTCGTTGGAACGCGGATATTCATGAACTCACACACTGATGTTGCAGCTTACTATTTTTCACATCTCGATGCTCAGCCGTTCTCGCTCCGATATGGAAAATATTTCCGTTGTTATGCTTCGAGATGGAGTCTCGCGGTAAAGAAAAAAGAGAGAGAGAGAGAGAGAAAGATGGAGAGTAGATCGATACAGCTGTGCGGGAAAGAAAATCTCATAAAAATGACAAGTTGTACGAGAAAGTCGTTCCATTTAACCGCAGGGAATGAAATCACGCCGTGACCCAATTTCTATTAATTTTTATCATTTTATTCGAAGACTAATCGTATCACGGTTAAACATTTTAAAATCAACCTCAGTAATTTTTAAATGTCAGAGTTTTCTTTATAAAAAACTCCTTCAATCGTTCGATAATGTATTTTAACGAGAATTTATTAATAATATAATTTTCCCTCTAAAATATTTATTTTATATTTAAATTTTATTTCATTTAGCTCAAAATTCTTGTCCGTAATTTAATTTTAGTGTAACAATATTTTCATAAATTTATGTACGAGATAAAGTGTTACGATCAATCGTTACGTTTATACATCGTTTCAATAAAAATTTTGCATATTTATGATAAAACGTGTAATTTGTATTTAGATGTAGGACGATAATTGTTCATTTATATTCGGGAAACCAGAAGTTCCGCTTTGTAAATAAGTTTATTTTTCGCTTGTGAGCGATAGCGAAAACGAGAGCCACCTCTCGGTTAGGTACTTAAAAAAATGTCTCTGCTAAATTGCATCACATAAAAGTGGACGTCACGATTCTTACATAGCTCGTATCGAGTCTCGGTGGATATAATCGTGTGTTTGCCAACGTTGAGGTTATAATCGTTTCATAGCTTCGTTATTAAACACGCGCGACAGGAATGCAAACTTCGAGTTAAACGCCCAATCGTTGATCTCTGAAAAATTTCAATCAATTTTAACATTTTTGCTGCAGAAGATTTTTTAGTTTTAACAAAATTTTGACTGATACATGAATTATAACATTTTTGCTATTATTTGATTTTTGTTGTAAAAATAATACGTAATGTTCCGTTGAGAAATTTTATTTTTTTAAAATAAAAATAATCTAGAACAAAAATAAGTTTTTTTACAAAACTTTTCATCATTCTGATCCTCATTTTCATTCCAGATACAAACTCAAACTTTTTTAAACTCTTCAGGAAAAAATAGTTTTCTCAGAAGTTCGAGAAAAGTAAAACATTTTTATCAAAATATCAAAAGTACAAAAAACGATTTTTAACATTTTCGAAACAATTTTCCTCCTCTTCAGATTATTCCCATAACCAAAAATAAAATTTTTAACTTGTTTTCAAAATACTGAACATTATCCTGAATTTTTCAATTCTCGAAAAATGTTTGGCTAGCTGTCAAAATTGAGCTTTGATCGTCATGTGTCAAAATTGTACGTCAAATCATTAAATTTCCAAATCATTAAATTTCCAAATTTCAAACGAGTCACTTCGAAAAATTTTTACTTTCTGTTTTTCATGTTAATTTATTCTAAAATCTGATAAAATGATTCATTCATTTCTGTCAAAAAAATGTATGCAGCAGTTCGAAGACTTTTCAATCGCGTATCAAAGCGTTTTCGTCACAAATGTCCGTCGTGACTTTTCGCAAACGTTTGAGCTTAGCGGGAACTATAATTGGCTTGGAAGTTCGATCGATTTACATGCATGCCCTGGTTAACGTATACACACCATTGTAGAGCGTGAAGTGTGCACAACCCGACAGAGCTCGATCGTATTGGCAACAAGAGGAGGAAAAAAAAGAATTAGTCACCCTGCACTTGGCACTACCGAAACGGAGAAAATTCTCACGGCGACCTCGCGCTTTCAACCCTTTCAAGGCTCTGAAAACTTTAATAACGCTAGGCGCGAGACCTTGATTTTTCTCTTCAAAAATAAAATAACAATCGTCACATTTTTTCCGTGAAGTATTTTTTTCCATTTTTTTTCCTCAATATTTTCATTTTTACTGCATTTTTATTTTTTTTCTCGATTCCCGTTGTCGAATGAGATTTTTTTTTCGGATTTCATATTGCGTCAACGGACGTAATACTTGGCAAAAATCATCGGATTACGTTTTATTCTTCCCTGATTTCGGTCCCCGTGATTCTAGTTCTAAATTTATAAACTTGTATCCATTCTACGCGAGGATCCCGTGACTATTTTCGAGTCTCGAATCGAGCATCGATAATTCTGCTCGGTCTCATTTATTTTTTATCTGATGCCAAAAAAAATGAGAAAAATCGAACATTCTTTGAGAAGCTCGAACAGGAACATTTATTAAAAATATTTAAAGAAATTCCTTAAATAAATTTCTCTCGTGATCGAATTGAATATAACGTTTCAATCGCGTATCAAAGCGTTTTCGTCACAAATGTCCGTTAAATATTCTGCTCGGTCTCATTTATTTTTTATATGATGCCAAAAAAAATGAAAAAAATCGAACATTCTTTGAGAAGCTCAAGCTCATTTATTAAAAATATTTAAAGAAATTCCTTAAATAAATTTCTCTCGTGATCGAATTAAATGTAACGTTTATTTTCCAAATACCTCAATATTAATGTAACAATCTTCGAAAATGCGACAAGAAAATATTTTACTCTCGGAAAAAAATTTCACGGAGCACTTGATTTATTGAAATTGAAAATAGATTTGACTCAAAGCCAGAAGCAATATTTTGAGAAATTCATCGTTAGACGCAAAGACAAACATTCGTAGACGAAATTTTGCGGATTTGTACTCACTCGGAATGATAATATTATGAAAATTAACCCGGCATGAATACTCGGAGAATATCAGGCCAACTAACTGCATATACACACATATACAGGACAATCCAAGTCTAATTAGTTTCATTCGGATGAGTTGGTACTTGTCCTAGTTTGTGATACACGGAGTGACCATAGAATAGCTCGAGTTAGAGGTCAGTACGTGAAGATCCAGTGAGAGCTTTCTCATTTAATTGTTAATTATATTCCGCTCGATCGTACATTTTTCTAAATTATTTTTTTGAAATATTTTTTTTTAATTTTTCGTCAATTTGCTTGAATAATTTTAAATAAAATTCATGTTATAGTTGACTTTCAATTTCGAGTTAGAGGTTAGTACGTGA
>JAPYYX010003084.1:102-13169 GCA_030522605.1 Cremastinae sp. B BG-2022a
TAATTTATAGATATATTGGGTGAGGCTTTTATTCGAAGATTATCGTCGTTACATCGCGATATGGATAATTTTATTTAAAATAGTTCTGTACTCTACTTACATCGCAAGGTATATTTTTTATCCAAATAAATATGGTTACTCGATAATCATTAATAATAAAGATAACATCGTTTCATTCTTATTTCTTCAAGTCATCAGAATGTTGCTCATTTCGCTTTATCGTAATTTTTAACAAAAATAGATAAGTTTAATTGCTGAGGATTCGATGGTTGGTAACTATCGGGTAAACTAGACTGAAAGTAAATTAATTTGATTTGTTGTTCAAGAGTGACAGATAGAAAAAGAGAGATATAGAGACAAAGAAAATTCAGTGTTGAAAAAATAGAAAAGAAAGATATCCATAAAAAACGTTTTCATCATCAGGATCATTAAAATTACAATTAGATAGACGAAATTTGCCTGTTACATTTTACCAATCGTCTCAGCATCTTATTTAACAAAAATCAAAAGTTCAATAAAATTATACTCTTTCAGAGTTTGCTTTTTAAAAAGAAAAAAAAATCAGGCTATGCCGATTCACTTTAAAGATCAGTATGCCATGTAGTGACTTTTCCTTGGCCACGTGTGTGCTTGATCGAAGCCTTTTTGATAGCGCAACGAGCATCGACGAGTCAGAATCGGGTAAAAAAGAAATAAATCTATTCTCTAAATGGAAGCATAAGTCACGCATCAGTGTCTTTCGTAACTACTTATCAAAACGAAAATCCATCTTTAAAATGTTCAACAGAAAACAAAGAAAATTTTTTCGCGTGTCGAGACCCCTAATTTTCTCTTTTGTCTCTCTATTTCATTTTTCATTCTAATTAATGTTGTCGATATATCGTATAAATTGCAGTAATTAAAAAGTTTTTCCTCCTCCTCCTCCTCATTATAAGAGATTTAACAAAATTTTCCTGATCATCATTGTTGGCAGTGAATGTTTCTCATTTCAGTTATCAAAACTGTCAGAATCGAATTCTATTTTTTTACGAATTTTCCATTTTTCTTCGATACTCGTCTTTTTACACACAGCCTTGCACACATCTACAGTCACGCGTTATGCATACAATTAAATGAACACACATAGGCATAAAACTCTTAAGAATTTACATAGCCTTATTGCTGATTTTTCGCTTCCATTACTTTTTTTTCTTTCCAATATGCATCCTTGTACAATTTATTGTAAAGATGCATTCGAGTCGTTTTACTTTTTCATGCTGTTGCATTCAATCATTCCATGACAAGTCCTGTTCCCTCTTTCATTTTATTTCGTTAAAAAACATTTTTTTTAAATGCTGTGCACACCAAGAAATTTATTGGCTCATTATTAATGTATTTCGAACAACACGTTGAGAAAAATGAATAGCAAATAGAAAAGTCAGGATCTCTTTCTCTTGTACCGACAACAAATTTTCCAACTCGTATTACATTTGTTTTCTTTTCTGCTCTTTTTTTAACTCCTTGTTTTATTTGGATCTCGCTCTCGTCAAGTTCCACGCGATCGACGAAACTACTATTTCGAATCCTAAATCTTTTCTAGCTCAATCATAACTAACTATAATGATTTTTTACCTACACCGCCTATAATTACATGATGACACTACATTTCGTATAGCTCGACGTATTCTCGACGTGAATCTTTTTTTTTTTATGTACTCGCAATTTATTTTCTCAGTTTTCATTATATATTTTCTTCTTCTCGCTATAGCTCGAATTTATAGGTCCAAATATTCCATGTCAATATAACGAGTGAAAAGGGGAAGCGTGATGAATCGATGTCATCGACGTTAATATGGCAAGCTCTGTTTAAGACTTAAAAACATCTTCGGTTGAAGTACGAGGTGACGAGATAGACACGCACACGCATACATACAAGTAACATTTTTTTCTTCTTCGTCGAGCAAATTCATCACCGAATAATCAATTCGTTAGGCACTGTATTCGGCTTGCCACGCCCTGCTTTTGCTTATTATCAAATCCAGATGATCGAACTATTAATTTTTAAATCGTTAATATGAGGATTGAACTGGCGAGTTCATTTGAATGAGAGTTTCTCAATTTATTATCAGTTCTTGACAAAAAATTCACTTTTTTGTGACTCGTGACAGTAACAACGCATTGCTTTCGTTTACAATGATCCGGCAAATTATTTATTAGTCGCAGAAAAAAATTCATCGGTTGCGGTACAATCTATTGGATGAGATTTTCAGTGTCGTTACTATTTCTAGTCGGAAAAGGTTTGTGTTACTTCTATTTTCAATGCGTGGTCCCTGTTCATATAATTTTCGTAATTTTTTCGACAGTCACAAGAAGATTTTCGATCGCTCGCACCAGAATTCAATGAGTCAGGATTTTAAGCCGTGATCATTCCTCGACGAAGACTTTTTTCTGACTTATATAAATTTATATCACGACCTTTTGAACGCATTGTCTCTGTTTACATTATTTTCGCGAATTCTTTAATAGTCACAGAAAAAAATTTCGATCACTCGCACCGCAGTATATCCTTGTTTGTCCTTTCATTCAATAAGTGAATCTTACGAATTAAGTCAAATATTAATTATTGTATAGTTATATCGTTAAGCACACGTCTCGACCACATAGGAATAAAGATTATAATTCATGGTTTTCTTCATTCTCGTATTTGAAAGATAGTTGTATAGGCGGGCCCGATTGACGACCGCGAAAAAATTTACACGAAAATCGTTTTTGAACACTTGGGCAGTTTTGGATTCCAATCGAGTGCTTTTTAGTCACTCATCGTATATCGCGGATATTTGGCTATCTTTTTCTTTGTTTCTACCACCAAAAATTATCTATTTACTTTTGCATCTGATTTCCTTTTTCATTCTATCTCGTCGGAAGGAAAGAAAAGACGAGCTCTCGACATTTTGTTGCTGATTATTGATGTGTCTCAAGTTTTTTTTTTTGGTTACTCTGTAATTTGATAATACACGCTGTTAATATATACATATCATACAAAAAGCTACGAACAGTGGTACAAGCCCTCGAGAAGACTTAGAGAACCGACAGTTGACTCCAGTCCGCCGGGGAATGTGCGACAAATAAAATTGTCTTCCTTCATTCTCTTCTTGTTTTTCAATTACCAAAAATTTGCCCAATGATTCGCGTGTCATTCCCAATTGATTATAGACGTTAATTAGTCGTGATAGTTATATTGATACGTAACGTAGTAGTGTATCAGCAATTACCTAAAGCCACTTAATAAAATAAAATAAAGTAAGTGAAAAAAAACAACAGTTTTTTTCCCTCGCTTCTCCCATTCAGCAGTCTCGCAGGTGATGTATTCCTGGCAGATTTTTTTTCTCATTAGGCCTTCTCCGCTATCGGTTCTCATTTTCTTTCTTTTTTCATTCTTCTGCCAGGTTTCAACCATCGCAGCGAAAATGCTGTAAATTTACGATTCACCGAACGAGCACTTCGTCGATTTGTCGATCGATGAATCGTTGATTTAAAAAAAAAGAAAATTAGCTAAACGTAACTGCCCAGGCTCTACTTTAGATTTGTGCCTATGAGAGTGCCCGACGATAAAAAAAGGAAAACTTGAATTCCCACCCGCGACAGTTACGTCCGGAAATGCAACTCGTTGAACCACTTTACAGGCTCTGAGAGCAAGAGGTTTCGTTTTTTCTTCTATTTAGATTATCTCTATCATCTCAGCATCTTCTATCCCATTGTGGCTCACGCCGTTGTGCCTGGAAAAAAATATAGGAAAAAAGACAAAAGCACACGCGTGTGCATTGTTAATATTCTGTGTGACCTTGCGATGTCGTGGTGATAATATTGTGCTGTTTACTTGCTTACCTTGGGTGATGATGATGATGGTGGTGGTTGTGATAACGATGGCCACGTGGTGAAAAACTTCTTACGTGAGTCCTGCGAGGACTTCGAGCCATTGGAGCTTGAGGAGGACCGCACATGTCTTCAAGGATACTCGGTGCGACGTATGTGAATCCCTGTGGTTATTAAATTTAAACAAAAATAAGTTTTGACGTAATTTTCACAAATTTCAATTAAATACTATGACTTTTATGACGACTTGAGAATTTGGATAGGATTATTTTTCGAAATATATCGATGCTCGACTAACTCGACAAAGTTTTTCAGGATAACTTTATCATTTAACCGTTCAACGTTCATACTCGCACGCCTCTGCTTAATTTAAAATGTAACCTAACAAACCTGGAAAATAAGATTAGCCGATTCGCTGAGCGTGTACTCTGGTGGTGAATCGACAGGAGCAGAGGTAGTGAACTTTTTATCAAATTGGGAAACATCGTCCTCACTCGCCAAAGTAGGCTTGAACGGCGGTTCTAGTTTTCGTGATATCACGTCCTGCCAGTTAATGTGCTTGAAGAACATGTGACCCTTTATTTGTTCAGCGTCCGAAGGTGCGGATCCCAATCTTTGTGGCACTTGTCTCTGTCGTTACATAAAAATTTTTTTTAACAAAAATTGTAATGGCCAAACTATTAAAAAACCTCAATTACAAGGAACAAACCTTGAGCAACTTGCGAATCAGATCGCGAGCATCGGGAGTCAAATACGGAGGAAGATTCAGTTTGCACATAAGAATTTTTTCGATCGTCCTCTTACGATTGTTCGAGGTAAATGGTGGCTGTAAAAGATGCAACATTTTAAAATGATCATTCTTTGAACTGAATTTTTGTCAATCTCACTTGAAATTTTTAACTCACCGAACCAGTCAACATATCATACATCAATGTTCCCAGAGACCACCAATCAACCGCTTTGCCATGACCACTTCTTGTGAGAATTTCCGGAGCCCTGAAAAGATAATATAATAATAAATTGATAAAGAACGTATACCAATAAAAAGATTGTAACGCAATAAAGTAACACAGTACTCTGACATATTGATAAACGGATAATTGTAATCTAATAAAATAATAATAAAAAGCCGTAATGCCTACATGTACTCAATTGTTCCACAGAATGTGTGAGTAACAGATCCTTCTTGGATGTGCTCCTTGCATAATCCAAAATCTGTGAGCTTAATGTGCCCCTCAGCGTCCAAAAGAATATTTTCTGGTTTCAGATCTCTGTATATTATTCCCTGAAGATGGAGATGCTGAAGAGCCAATATAATTTCCGACAGATAGAAGCTTCAAACGAAAAATATTTTATTAATATTGATTAAATGTTAAAATTAATTTTTAAATTCTTTAAATTTATCCTACCAAGCTGTTTCTTCCAGGAAAATTCCTTCATCGTTCAGATGACGGAAAAGTTCGCCACCGCACATGTACTCCAGGATGAGATACAATTTTCCACCAGTTTGAAAGGCGTACATAAGGTCAACGATAAAAGGATGCTGGAAATGGTTTTTTTATTCAGCCATGTTATGATGAGCTTAAGTTTTAGAATTTTTCCTACTTAAATTACATCAGGGAAATAAGACTCGAAGTCTCGAAGCCAAGTAAGAAACTTAAAAAGTTGGAAAAAAAGAAATGTTCTTTATCTCTAATTTCCTATGCAAAATTCGTTTCTGTCAGGCGTGATTATTACAAGCCACTCATAAGAAACGATATCCTTTCATTTCCCTAAACATGTTTAATATATTCTTGCGTACATATAAATGAAAAAATTGTTCTTGACCTTACATCAAAAAATGACAGAATCATTTTTACGATTACAAAATGCTTTTGCACTTATCTGATAAGTTCTAGTGATGGCATTGTGTGCACAAAAAATTGTATACCCAATACATGTACAGATTAATAATTTCTATTGAATCATAAAAAGTACACGATCTTTACAGCTGATCATTTTTTACACATAAATTGAAGATACAATCAAAAAAAAATTTTTTTAAAGATAATTTCTTGACAAATCGCTTGACCTTTGATAAGGAACATCCAGTGTTCAAAATTGCAATTTTAATATGGGTGCTTGACTGAACTTAAGGAAAACTATGATCCGCAACAAGTTTGAATAAATTATCTTTAAATTTGTTGAATGCAGGTACTAAGTACTAACTTTTTGATTATGTTTACCACATTACCATAAACCATAATACTCAGTTATACATTTGTTATGGTCGTAACAGTGGTATTGAACTAAGAAAATTATTTCTAGCCAGTCAAATGATTATATTATCTTACCTTTACTGCTTCCAAGATGTTTCTCTCTGCTTTGGTATGGGCTGTGTCTTTTTGATTTCTGATTATAGATGCTTTTCTCAACACCTAAATAACGCAATATGTCAAGTAAGCATTAGAAGTAAGCTTCACTTTCTGCGACGTTTTGAATTTTATTCAATGAGCAAGGGCACCTCACCTTCATGGCAAATATAGTACCGGCATCATTACCAGTAATTTTTCGAACTTGAAAAACTTTTCCATAACCACCCTTGCCGATGACTTTGCACAATTCAAAATCTTGGGGACCAGCCCTTTCTCTGCCACGATTGACATTTTGCTCCGAAATTGGGACAGCCTCCACACCATCAGCTCTTTATGAAAAAAATTATTAAAATAACAGGTAAATCATAAGAATCATAATTCAATTTTCAAAAAAAGGTCAATTCTGAACAAAGGAGCCATTTTTGGTATATTCCTTTGTTTACGTTCGCAAAATAATTTCATGGCGTGAAAAATAATTTAATAAAAAATGTCAATCATTAATCGTTCGAAATAAGAAATAATTTGATGAATGTACTCACTCGATTATTTCGTTGACGTTTGGATTCGTATTGTACTCGATCTGAAATGAGTTAAAAGAGAAAAGGGTTTTTGTAGTTTTTCGTCATTCGCGATTGTTGATCGTTGCGGAACAAGACGTGTGCGTCATGGTACACGGAATATAATCAAAACAGTGAAGAATACACGAAGGAATGTACAGATAAGAGTTTTTTTTTCTCATAATTCTTACCTCGCCAATCTCAATGACATCGTCATCGGAGTCTTCTCTGTTGACGGTGTCCACGTCGTGCAGCTCGATGTCGAAGAGTGCTGCCATTTCTGAGCTACTAGCGCTTCTCTCGTCACATATGAAATCAGTTCCGAATTGTTCGAATACCCCACGTTCCTTAAAAGTTCGCGTTAATGAAGCTCTCCTTTTACTTCTTAATTATGAAAAATTGTCAAGTGTCTGGCGATTGTAACAAACACCACGGCAATATTGTCGTTCTCGGGCTCGAATAAATAAAAACGCCTCGATCACTCGACCAGTAAGGATTGCTACGCCAATCGTCAACCTCAGCTACCACTACACTCTATTCTACATACTTTGTACTTTCTATGTATGTATACATCGTACATACTACGGAATATAGCTCGGTAGAAAATGTGAAGATCTTCGTTCTCTCTCTTTCTCACTTTCACTCTCACTCTATTTCTGTCACTCTCTCATTGTCGCAAAGAGCTCCGATTGGTCGACGTTTATGGGTTCCTACACACCGCTAAATTCTTTCTCGCACCACCGAGAAATCGACGCCTTGGAAAATCCCCGAAAGATGGCATCGTCACTTTGTCAAATTGCGTAAAATCATAAACAATTTCATCCTTCCATAATTTTCAATTATTACATAATTTAAGATTTTATAAAATTAAATAAAAATAAGATTTAAGTTTTATAAAATTCTGGAAATATAGTTTTTAGACATTTACATATTTATGGAAGTATGCAAATATTTTAGATTTTTTATGTTCGTGAAAATTTTTTTATTACGTTATACTTTTATAAAAAGACGTTTTTTTATCTTCGTATTCTTCGCAAATGTTTTTCCTGCCTTTGCGACGAAATCGACTGCGTCAAACGTAAAAGAGAAGATCGTCCATTTGCCAAATTGCATTTTAATAAGTGAAAAATATATTTTTATCATTCACAATTATTTTTTATATATCTTATTTTTAATTTCCAAACAAAGTCTATCAATTTTTAAATTTCTGAATACTAAAAAATATTTTCAACTTCTATATATATTTCTCAACTGATACATTGTATATGTGTGAAAAAAAAGTTCCAAACTTTTATTCTTTATTGTTTATATAGAAAAACGTAAATATTTCTTCATTTGACGTTTTTCAAATGTTTCTGACTGATGTGTATGTTTTCAAATTGCATATTGGATAGGAGAAATAATTTTTTTATCCGAAATTTATAATAACAAAATTTTACATATCCAATCTTTATTCGTGGACGCCTTCATTAGCATTGAGGTATTGTTAGTATTTTTAACTTCCAGAAATATATTTCAACAATTGAAAAATGTTATGCAAAAAAGTATAAGTTTGTTAACATTTTTTGTACATAGTTTCAAACAATTTAACATTTTTCCATCGCCATCTACTAAGCCTTGTAAAGTACTAAAAACTAAAAGGTGTACGTAGAGATTGTACGCTGATGCGAGGTTCCCTGCCCTACACCTAAATGTCAGTGGCGTATGGGCGAAACTAACTACAACAGTGTACCGAATCAAACTTTAGCCACACCAAGGACATATGTAATTATTTTTAAATGCATTTATATCGCCCATTTTTTATATTAGAGACACAGACCAATTTTTTCGTGTTTGTTGGATTGAAAAGTTTCTTGTGGGAATTCCATTACGTAGAATAGTGAAAACAATAAGAATCCCATAACCTACGATTCGATTTCGACGTTTCGTCATTGCTGTTTGTAAATACGTGAAACTAAAGAATTACCGTTGCAACGAAAGTGACCAAAAATACGTTAATAATTTTTTCACTTGTTGATGAGCAAGAATCGATTATTGTGTTTAAAATAATGTTACGAACGTGGATTAAATGCTTATAGATTTTCGATATTCTCAAACTCGATAACAATTACTGTCAATAAAGCCAAAAGACAGGACGAGTAACGAGACAATATACATATAATGACGTGCATGATTTTAAAGTGCAATCTATTTAGTTGGTCGGTTGTAGGTACTATTTTTATTATTGTGTAACGAATAATTTTTAAATAGAATTTTCGCGAGTGGAAATTAAGAAAACGATTTTTTTTGTGTTCTTTGAAAATCAATTGATATAATTATGTTGAAAAAAAAAGGTAATGCGATTCGTTTTTGTGGACAATAGCTAATGTACTTTTTTTCCATTGTAATTTCCAGCAAGAACATCTCTCTGTGAAAATGTAACCAAGCATTGAAATGAGTGTTACGGAACCACCACAGCATTCTTACCTCAAGGTGCTATTTGACTTCCAGTACAAAACAGCGGAAGGGAGGGAAATAATTATAAACAAGAATGAGCGTTTGTATTTGTTACAAAAGACGAATGCCGATTGGTGGCAAGTGGTGCGAAACTTGGAGCAGAGATCCTTCTACGTTCCTGCAACCTACGTACGAGAGATATCGAAAAATCCAGGATCGTCAGTCAGGAAGAATTCGGAGGAGGATCGGGAAACAATTTTTGAACCTCCGCAGAATCTCAGTTACAAAAGCATGCCAAAGGAATCATCAAATGCAATGCGTAATGTGAAGAAATGGCTGGCAGGTGCTGTTGACAGCAAATCAGAGTCTCAAAAGAGTCTTTATGACTCTGAGACTGTTCCCAAATCAGATGCAAATGAGGGTTCTTCCAAGAGTCGACTCAAAGTTGGTCTCGTTGACACTAAAACAAAATCCTTGGAACGAGACCGACGATCGGATCACTTTAGCGACAAAGAAGAAGGTAAATGATGAAAAAAAACAGTTTTTAACAATGTCAGTGTAGATTAGAGAAACCAGTTTAAGTAATTTGAATATAAAATTGTACCTCATTTGTTCTTCTCACGAAAATTCTGGTTCAAGGATATTGCATGCTCTAATGTTTTTTTGTGGAAATTTTCCTTGAGACTATATACATACATTGTTAGACTTTTGCCCTGCATACCAAAAAGAACTGCGAGTTGAATATTAACGAAATTAGTATTCATTTTTTTTGCTTATTTCAGGTGCAATAAACGGAAGTCCTCGATCAAGAAACAGTGCGGAATATCAAGAAAATTCTGTGAGAACAACCAACAGATTTAGTACGAGTCCTAAAAGTTCAGGAATGCAGCTGCGAATTGATTCTTCTCTGCAAGATCCGTTTCGTCGTGAACTCGAGAGTAGTTTGGATCGCCGCAATCAAGGTTTGAAAATTGGTGAAAGAATCAGAACGAGATCAATGAATTCCGAAGGTAGTCACAGTGACGGAGCCGAAAGTCGTGAAATGTGCGAGAAAATCCAGAAAAATGACTCCAGAAACGAGCAAAACGCAATGCAGGATTCGCTTCGAGAACCGCCTTTTAATAAGACCAGCAAGTCTCTCGACTTGGAAGCGAACAAGCCTTTAAATCGTCCTGAAAGAAGTACGAGTCCCAAACCAATTTATGGACGACAAATGACGATTGCGGCTGGTAGTAATGTTTACCAGGAGAAAAAATCTATCGAAGGAGTTTCGAGCGACCAAAAAATACTCAACGACAAAAGACGTACCTGGGCGGTCGAGGAGCTCATGTCGGAATTGACACAAATGTGTAAGGAGCGTGGAGCGACCAAAAAACCAACTTTTCAATTAAAAAGCACCGAAGTAAAAACGACTTTCGATCCAATTGAAAAGCTGACACGAGAAATTCATGAAATGAATCGTCTCAGAAGTGAAACAAATACAGAAAACGCCGAAGTCCCTTCTTCCTCCTCCGTTTCCAAAAATGTTTCGCCCATAAATATTTGCAAAATATCAATCAATTCCACGTGCAATGCAGATGCAGAACACAAGACTCCATCGAAAAAAGAACAATCAGAAAATTCGCACAAAATGATAGAAGAATTGTCAAAGGAGTTTCGAAAAAGTGGAAGTTATTCACAACCGGAAATTGTTCTATCGTCGTCTCCGAGGTCGCTAAAATCGCCAAAATCACCAAAATCGCCAAAGATCCTCGACGAGTACAACGAAGCAAATATATTAAACGACTGCTACGCGGAGGGGGAACCTCTACATCGATCTTTATCGCCAGATAAGAGTTATCAGCGGCGAGCGAGCCCGACGCGTGAGCCTAATAAGGAGCCGTGTTACTCGAACGTCAAAATGAACGCGGAAAAGACGAAGGTGAGACCGAAATTGAGGATTAAAACTGAAACAAGCGTGGAGCTCAAGCTCACGCCGTCTTTGGAGAAACTCGCGAGTGAGATTCAATTTCTACCAGCCAAGAGGAGCGATAAGAGTCCACTCTCGGATGGTAACAATGAAAAACCATTCGACGAAACTTCACACTCGGATGACTCTCTTGATCGACGAAATCGCGAATCGAAATCGATGTTCCCCTTTGATTCCCGAGAATCGAAATTCACTCTTCCTCTTGAGCCCCGAGAATCAACAAGCAGAGGAAAACTCGAGTACAAAGGCAGCTTCAAAACGAGCCGGGAATATCGCGACAGATCGGACGTTAAAAAAAAATCTGGACTAAAAAAGAGCTCAACCTTGAATTCCGCGACAATTCCGGAATGTTATCGACGCTTCCGTAAAAATGATTTTGTTGATCGTTTCGAAACCGTTCACGAAAATTCAGCGTTATGTAAACGACGAAGTCGGAGTTTAAGTGATTTGGAGTCTCTGGAAGTGAAATTTGTAATAAGCGATCAAGGACAAGATGAGGTGGAAGAACGAAAGCGAACTCCGAAGAGTAAACCCGTTCCTCTGCCGAGAACTAAGATCCCAACTGCTAAGATCCGGGAAAGTCTCTCCAGCGTGGAAGTCTCGATTTCGTCCCAGAGAAACGAAAAACCGTCTTCGAGTCTCGAAAAAAATCATTCAGAGAAAAATAGTTTGGAAAAAAATTCAGGAAATTTAGAATCTCGTCGAAACATCGAATCGAGTACTGCGGTAGGATTTAAAAGTCTGCTTTGCGCTTCCGACAGTGGCTCGGACAATTGTTTGCAGTCGAAGGAATTGCTCTCGAGTTCAGCGGACAATCTGAACGACCGGGGCTCGCTCAGATCTGCGAGAAAATCAAGCTCCAGCGTGAATTTCAACGACAGATCGCGAACGACGAGGGAGAGTCTCTCTGATGATCAAATTCTTAGTTCCAATGCAAGTTCCGAAGCACTGCATTCCGAATCTGAACTCACCGCGACTTTCGACGTTTCCTCCCAGCCAAGCCCCGTTCGACCCGGACAGGATTCATTCGAGTGTGCCATCGAATTACCACCAGGATGGAAACAGAAATATGACTCTAATGTCGGACAAGTTTATTTTCTCAACGAACAGGGTGATAAGGTTAGTACCATTTATTATTTTTCAAAATATTTTGGTACGTTTAATTTGACATTCAAGTCGCATAAGTTGTTCGAAGGATTACAGGGTGTCTTCCTTTAAATAAATTTTCGAAGGAATGGAAATCAAACTTCTCATGGAAAATATGTAACATCTGAGAAACATGAGGAAATTTGCAATTTTGATTAATTCAATTAAAATGCGAATTAACAAATACTGTCTCGATTTCTAGGTGATTAAAATCCTTCTCAAGCCACACCTTGGGATATACAACACGATTTTGAATATTCCATATTTAAGGACATTCTGTCCAAATTGTATTATGATTACATGCTTGTACGATCATTCATAAAAATTCTCATTCATAATGAGTCACGATTATTCAAAATAATTACGAATATCAACAAATCTTTATTCTTTTTTAAAAACCCAAAGTTCATAAAGTGAGAGTGAAAGCAATAAAATTAAAAGAGTCGCTGATGATGGGAGGAGCACGAATTAATTTAAATTAGTCGAATTAAAACATTTCATGTATTTGAAAAAATGTCAGGGCGCATCTATTCCGGTTTATTTTTCCGAGACGTAATTAGTGAGCTGGACTGATGACATCATGTGTCAATTGGATAAAACGACGAAGAGCACATGTGGCCCAGGGTGAGGGCTTGGGTGCCTCGCTCGTGGAATCGTGTTCGACCCGACTTAATTGACTCGCTCATTCTAGGAGGTGCCTCGACATATGGATTAATATGGGCGATACAATTGCAGACAGTTTTACTGGAAAAA
>JAPYYX010003085.1:0-12433 GCA_030522605.1 Cremastinae sp. B BG-2022a
GGAGTCAAAAAAGTCTCTCTCTCTAAAAACTAGTGGCGACATCGTACAGAGACTTGCGTACTACTTTGTAATCTCGAAGAACGAGGCGCGAAATATAATAAATAATTTGCGACGAAAAAAAAGAACCACGTTGTGTCCTCTTTTCATAAAAGAATGATGTGATTGTCTTCTTTTTTCTAAAATATTAAAAATCTCTGAGAAAATAGCAAATCCGTTTTGCATCTGACCCTCTCGCACTCGTGTGAGTTAAACATCATCTTAACACGATAATTAGCCATTCCGCGCCATCACTACTTTCGTCTCACATTTTTATCTTATTTACGTACTAAAGTTCAGTTTTTGTTTTATCAATATTATAATTATTATTATTATTCGAATTTATCATTGTTATTATTATAATTATTGTTATTACATGTGGCATTACTGAACGGTAATGTGTAAAGTTTTAGTAAGAAAGCTCGTAAAATTCGAAGAAGGAATAAACAGTGCGAATAAAAAGAAGAAAAATGACGGAAGAAGGAGGAAAAGCTTAGAAGTAGCTCGATGTATTTTACGAGGAGGAAAAAAGTTGAGCCATTAAGAGGAGCGTGATATCAATCGTCGAAGAAGCAGCGCGTGTTTGTCCGTGCGTACATGTATATATGAAGAAGAATTGAGAAGAAACATGACTTTCTTTTTTCTTTTCTTTCTTGGTTTTTTTTTCTTTCTGAGGGTTTTTTTTTTATTTTTTCTCTCTCGTTGTTGTCTATAGGTGGGAAGCACCTGAGCTTTTTAAGCCTTTTAAAAGTTGCCAGTTTGCACTGTTTTATCGAAGCTGATGGCCTCGCCTCGTCTGCCTTCTCCGTTCTTGCCGCTTGCTCTTCTTTTATTCTTTCCGGCTTTTTTTTTCTTCGTCCTCTCCGACGTCGGAGTGTTTCCCATTCGCGACGACGTACGAGAGAGGGCGCCATTTTCCTCGGAACTTTGAACAGCAGGCCACTTTGTGCCATGAGGGAAAAAGCTTGAGAGATGAAGGTCTATCGCTCTTTCTTTCTCTCATTCTCTGTTGAGAGTTCACTTTTCATCGCTCCAATGGAAAACGCGAAATGGATTGTCCGCGAAGATTTTTTTCTTCTCTCTCTGTCTCTGTCTCTTTCACTCTCTCTCTCTCTGTCTCTGTCTCGTTCACTCTCTCTCTCTCTCTCTCTGTCTCTGTCTCTTTCACTCTCTTGCCTCTCTATCTCTCGAGATGCACCGACGAACTTTTATCGACGTTGAAAAACAATGGCTGATTCTCGATTGCAAGCTTGCGGAGGGAAAAACGGGTAGAAAAGAGGAAAAGAGAAACGAATCGAAAAGAGTGATGCGAAAGCACCCAAGTTTTTTCTCAGACACGAAGAGAAGAAACGAAAAATGAAAAACGGACGAAAAGAAAAAAGAAGAAACAAGAGAGACCGCGAATATCAATTAGTTTTTTCTAGCAACGTTCATTTTTTTGGATCCGAAATGAATGAAAAAACCGTAGAGAGAAAAACGGAGCGAAAGTCCGTGAAAAGCCTCCAGTTGGGCAAATAAAGAATCGTGAAATTTCGGTATTATTCGGAACAACGGAGAAAATAAAGTCTCGGGGCGATTCAGTGAGATGAGGTGGGAGAGAAGCAGGAGACGAGGAAAAAAAGAATTTATACGAGAAATAAAAGAGCAGGGATATAGCGAGGATCAACGGCGAATATTTTGATAGGAAAGCTCCGATGATCGCGAGGTCAAGAAATAAGCTGAGGAAACAGTAGCATGAACGAAATCTGGAAACTGTTATCATCTATCTTGACTTTGTTATGTCACAGACCGAAAAGAAAGATAAAAAGATAGAGAAATAAAGGCGCCGGGAATAATTAATATATTCATGATTTTTGGTCGCGTCCACAGGTCGTAAATCGAGCAAAAGCCTTCGCCAACTCAGAATTAACACACGGAAAAACGAGGGACAATCATTATCATGATACAAGGAGGAAGGTGCTGGAAATGATTCTCTCGAGTATACCTGAAACATAAACAGGACAGAGGGAGAGAGAGAGAGAAAGAGCGCGGGCCGTTTCGTCTATGCTTATACGAGAGTTTCGCTCTCTTCTTGCCCAATCCTCGCTATCGTCCTCGTTAACCCCATACTAGAATAATTAACATGAAGTGACCACTGAGTGTATATACCTGTAACTGTACCTATCCAAGAGAGCTTTCGGTACAGAGGATTATGCAGGAAGTTCAAAACTCCAGATCACATTTCTCGGAAACCACCAAATGGGACAACGAGAAACGTCTTCACTTTCGATCCTCAATTATCGTTTCGTCGAGCTCGTTTTCCTCATGCGTCACTCAAAATTTTATTTTCTAGCACCCAGCACTCTCCAAATACTCGGTTTGCATTCGTCTTAATATCGGTATAATTAATCGTTTTACTATCGAACGTTCAATGAATATTTTTTACGCTCTGGGTTTCATTGAGGCTAGAAAAAGTACACGCGCCATGTTAAGGTAATGTTTAACCCGTGTAGGAGTTCGAGAGAGACAAATCTAAAACGAATTCACGCGGTTTTCTCAGGAGTTTTTGATAATATAGAGAAAGTGAGAGAATCACATTACTCTTTGATGGAAAAGAACAACGTGGTTCTTTTTTTTCCTTAAAAAAATTTATTTTTCCAGAGAAAAAAGTGTGTAGCGTGAAATTTAAATTTAAATTTAGTTGAAACTAAAAAAATTATTCTAGGTCCCATTAATACTTTGACATACTTTAGTTTTAACGCGCCTTTATCGCCGAGTAAGACCCCGTCATTTTGTCACGATAATTAAGTAAATTTTTTCGACGAAAAAAAAAAATATTTGTCATTTTTGATTTGAAAACTTTTATATAAAATTTCTGATATCGGATTGATCTGGTGCATAAACATATTCATTATTATGTCCAGTTTAATGCTCACTACTTACATTATCGGTGAAATGACGTAATTTTTATCTATGTTGATAAAGTTTCGTCTAGGCAGACTCAGGTCAGTGTGCGCATGGGCTTATTGAGTAACTGTGCGCGTATTTTCACTATACGTAAGTTATAGAAAGAAGTTTTTTTTTGCAAATTCGGGTATGCGCGTGATAAGTGACTACGTCATCACCAAAAACGCATATCATTCGACAAATAGAAGAGGCTTATCTGATTAATGAAGTTTTTCAAAAAGTTGGTCAACAAAACCTCATCGTTTTAATCAACTTTAACGTACTGCTAGAGAGAAACGTTCGTTTCGCCGTCATAAGTGAATAATTTCTTTAACTGTTTAGTACAAGTTAATAAAATTTGACAAAAAGATTCTTTAATATGTAAACGTCTTCAGAAAAAATTTACCAGTAACTATTACCGTTTTTTCGATATTTATAACTTATTACAATTTCATTTTTGTTAAATCGGCATAAGAATACATGTAATATTCAATTTATTATAACACAAACGATTTAGTGAAGTGACTTGAAATTTGCAGAAAAGCATTTGAGTCCTATTATCAGTGACTGGTCAAATTTTCAGATTTTTACCACCGTTTCTAATGAACTCAGTACATCCTTATCAGTACATACTATCAGTACATCCTTAAGTAAATATGATGCAAAAAGTTTCGATATTCACTAAAATGTGAATTCGTCATTAAGATTGTAATTAAATCGATAACAGTAATCCCATGCATCTCCCAAGGATGACATGAGAATTGATGACGTAAAATTTTTGCTCTCGAGAATCGATTGCCTATTCAATTTCTTCTATCTCTGTCTACCACCCTGTAGACTTGTTTTTATCTTTAACAAGTGACACTTGGGGTTAGGAATAGAGAGAACGAACGGGGGTGTAATGGAGAAGGAAGCAGAAGAGCGCGAGAAAAAAACTCGATCGGTTTTGCGTGACGCGCGGGCTCGTGGCGTCGCTGCGTCGTCGTCGTTCCCTGGGAATATCTGCGACGTTCTGACGCGACGGCTATTAGCACTTGGAGCTCCATAGCCGTAGATTTCCTCCTCATGGAAAAAGTGAGAAAAACAATTTTTAAATCCCACGATGAATATTTATAAAGCAAAAGCCAACATTTTTTTTGTTTTCATCTCATTCGCTTAATATCTGACAAGATTCCAATAATAATTACCGAAACTTCATTATAAGCAAAGATTCAATGTTAAAATGAGTGTTGAGCTTCGTATCTCTTCTGAGAGAAAAAGGCGCACTAATAGACGAGATGCTTAAAAAAGAATTATTTTCAGCCTCTTGACAAGCACACGAGACGATCGAAATGGGAAGAATTAATGAAGAATAATTAGTGAAAAAATCTTTCATCGCAGACACACTCTAATTTGGAGGTAAAAGTGACGTTTCGTAGGAAAAAGAGGAATAAGGTGAGCAGATCCGGCGTGGTGTCACATCTATGAAAATCGAGAGATAATGGAGTGACCGTAGCTTAATTGGCTATCGGAGGAGAATGGAAGAGAAATTTAACGCGGTTCGATAGCTTAATACGATGATGCCAGTGCCTCAAACACCCACAGTTCCCCCGATTACAGATATAAAAGCGCCATCATGTATCCCAATCTATGTATATAGGTGCACGTACATGTATAGCCGCAATGTGTATGTTATTATTAGTGAAAATTGACTATTCGCTTTCCCCGAGAGAAAGAGCCATTAGGATCAAAGCCACCTGAATTTTTCTCGCCTGATGATCACCTCGCAGCCTTATATTCTCGACTTTTTTCTCACTTCCTCCATTTTTTCTCCCCCAGATATTTCTCTGTCTTTTTTTTCACGTCTATACTCAATGATATAAAAAGCGATAAAGCGAAGAGAAGTTATAAACGGGGAGGAGTCAAGGGAAAGTGGCAAAATTTCCATCGTTGAATAATAAATTTCGAAGCAGTCACTTTATCTTTTCTCTTCATTCTCTCATCGTAATTCCACTCCTTTTTTCTCCTCCATCCACGCTTCTTTCGATCTTATTGTCTCGTTAAAAATTAGTATTGGCAACGTGAGCTCCCTTCTCTCTCGGCATCTCTCCGTCGAAGGGGAAAAAAGGTGAATCTCGAATTCGAAGGTGTACGAACAAGATGATGGGTCGCAATAAAAATGAAATTTCACACAGGAGGACCGTGACTGGGCAGGAAAAAAAAAACGAAGAATATATGGGAGGAAACGGAATAAAATGCGATACTGAAGAGAAAATGTGGAGGAAGGAAATATGGTGAAATAAAAGTTTATAACAGGAAGAGAGTTCTCGCGAGAGAAAGAGAAAAGCTCTCGAGTGCTCGTATGTGAGTTCTGGGAAGGAATTTAAAATACACGTCTAATATCTCAAACTCAAGCTATTTTTCTCTACGATAGCATCGTTCTATTTTTACTCCTTTCATGTACAGGTCGAGTCTATCCTACGATTATTATACAGCGAAACCTTTTACTCGATTTTTTCTTTTTCTCAATTGCTCTCTCTCTCTCTCTCTCTCTCTCTCTCTCTCTTTCTCGCGCGCGTCCTTTCTACCTCAAAATGTCGTTTTGTTTCAAAGGAGAAGAAAAATAAGAGTGGAGCGAGAGAGAAATGTACAGACACGTATACACTTTGGTATATTTGTGGGGAAAACAACACCCCTGGGGGCGCTTCTCTCCGCCGGCAGACTTTGATCGTTATGCGAATTTCGGTGCACCCTCGTTCACCATTTTCTCCCACACACGTACATTCAACTAACACGAAAATACGCGTACGTGTGCGTCCGGAGTAGATATTTTACGAATTAGAATTGCAAAATAATTCTTTTATGACGTGAAACCACCCGACGACCCTCGACTCTCGGGGTCTCATATCTCCTCACAATTCTCTCTCGTGGAGGTTCTCTCTCGCGTGTCCTGCGACGATACGCGTCACTCCTCGTATACCTCCACGCTACTCGAGGATCGAGCTTGCTTTCTACATTGCATTACCCTCACAGGAGCACCGCGACAGCTCGAACCCTCCGAAGTGCTAGTAGTACAAGTCAACGCTCCTTCAGACTTATTATTTTCAACCCAATTTTTTCTTAACTCAATCCCAAAAGCCTATCGCTCTGCGCGCGATTATTATTCTCATTTAATAATAATTCGTAATTTAGCAAGGAATGTTTACTCGTGCAGAGTGTTCATAGGTAGAAGCGATTTCGAAAGAAATATCAACGATATACATCAAGCATCAGGCATTTGTTTATACATATTTCTTGCGCAACAAGAATCTACATATTTTAGTAAAATGTGAAAGAAAGTTTTTTCATTTCTCTCGTGTTCCGGTTTAAATTAATCATTCTCAATTCTGGAAGGCGAAATTGAAACGGGCATCAGGTAGTAAAATAATAAGTGAGACGATGCCGAAACTCGGCTACTTTTTTCACACTCGCAGCCCGTTCATCATCTCTTCTCTCCGTCTCTCAGCTGGCTCTTTTTGTCGTTGAAACCTTCTGGATACATCGCGGATGCATTTGCCGAGGCGCGTAGATAAAGTGGTGCGTTGGAGTAATTAATGGCTGCGGCCCGCAGAGGTCTCAAGCCAAAAGCCTTCCATGCGACCTTTCTCCTCCAGTAAGCTTTCATAGCACAAACCTTGTCTCATTTCCTTCCCTCATCCTCGCCCATTTACTGTCTTTATACCCTTCAACCCCTGCTAACGTACACAAACTCCGTATTGCCGAGACTTCCCTGACTTTCCGCTTGTCCACGTTAATATAGACACGTATATGTATACAATATACCGAGAGTAAATGTCCGAAATGAATCTCACCGAATACTTCAGAAACAAGCTCAAAACATTTTACCCTGCAAAACTATCATACGTTTTTTTATAAAATGTCTAAAAGTGTTGCATCATCATACGTATTTTGTTCAAGTAGGTAAATGTCAAGCCATTTTCGGCTCAACTTATTCAATGATCGATAACTCAGCATGCTATATACAGGTACGTTCCGTATATTTAAAAAAAACTTGCGAAATTTTCGTCCCGAAACTTCATCCTCAAGATATGCACGGCCACCATTTTCTCGCTGACAATTTAGTGGCAAAATTGTATGTACATACATGTACATTCTGTGTAATATTTTATATCGATAGGTATAGAGGCGCATAGTGCACTGAAATGGAAATTCCATTCTGCAGAGAATAAGCCAATGTCTAAGGAGCGTTCGCTTCGGGCTTTATCTTCTGTCCTCCTTCTTGCCCTCCTCTTCGTTCCTCTTTTGTCCACATCTTTCTCTCTCCGGCTCTTTATCATTACCGTACTGCCAACTTCAACTTTACCCTCCTTCTATTAAGACAAATACGCCAAGAGAAATAGTCGTGTATTCCCATCTCGTCAAAATAAATGTCAGTGATTCGTGATACGAGAGAAAACCGTAAGTTTATCCTGCTCAAACGGAATTCTGGAAAAGATTTAATGTATGCTTTTGTTTCTGGTTATTATAAGTTTACTCGTATAATTATCAAAAATTTAAACGAAACAGTCGAACAATTAATTCAAAGTGCAAACATTTTGTTTTCCTTTCTGATTTAAAATTCTCCATTTTTTCCATAACACGAAAAAAATAAAACGCAAGCAACGTATAATCTAATAAAATATAACGAAATGAAGCTTGATGAAGATTGCTGCATGCAGAAATCTTTGATCCAGTCTGAATAACTTTATGTTCATTTAAAATTAGCATCAGCGTTCGCGAATTTCCAGAGAAGAAGAGATGATTAATTACAGTGGATGAGAGTAAAATGAGTACGTGTCGCGCGGACATGAAAAAAGCTTAAATATTTACGAGGAAATGTAACGAGAAAATATAAGTGGCTCCTTGAGCTTTTTATTCCCATCGTCGTCGGAGGATTCGAGCGCAAAAATTCACGAACCGTAACGAATAACAGCAAGCGGATAAAGGTAAGCGGACATTGGAATTAGGAACTTTGTTCATTTTGTTTGTTTCGCGCAAATGATTTTTTCTTCTGTTTATTACGCGTCCTTACTTATATGCGTTCTTTTTTTCCAGGAGAACGAGACGTGAAAACGGACCGAGCGGCAGGATTAACCCGAACAAGTTTCCACAGTGAAAACAGCTACCCGCCTGAGATAAATGACATTAATAAAATTTGCATCGTGTTAATTACAGAGAGAGAGAGAGAGAGAGAGAGCGGTGGGGGTACATGGGCAAATCCTTCATCCTAATAAATAATAAATGAACGTTTCAGAACTAGAGAACATTCGCGTGCTTGCACGATACATGTGAATGTACGCATAAATCAACATATGACAAAGAGTGGTAATTATTATCTTTATTATTTGTTTGCCCGTATCTTACTCTCGTCTGTGTCAGTGCGTGTGTATGTTTGTGCTTATTTTACAAATGGAAACCCGTCATTTAGGACTATCGCGTGCGGATGCTAATGCGAAGAGAGAATTTTGGAGAAAGGGGAAAAAAGAGAATATCTCGTAAATCCGCACGTGTCTATTTGGCTGCCAGCGAGCTTAATGAAGCGCTAATTATCACAGACTAACTCTGTTTATTAATTCGTCAATTGAATTTTACGAATAATTTTCGCTGCTCCCTTCTCACACTCTCACTTTCTTCAATCTCATTCTTTTCTCTCTTTATTGCTCTTACTTTTTTGTTTCGTTCTCCATCTCGATTCTACCGTATAATTTCAAAAATGGCCAACAGATACCTCCCTGAGACTGGAAAATGAAACATTCACTGCTTTTCGTTATTGGGATCTGACATGGAGACCGGGTTTGGTCGTAGTGGCGAAGACAACGCTTCGATCATAATAATTGTGGTTTTCTACATGAAATTTGCACCGTTGCGCTAGTTCGGTTTTCTGTCACCAGATGTCATGGCGTCGCATATCAAATCTCAATATTTACGAAGTCGATTGAATACAGGAATGAACACGCATGCATTCGTTATCATATGTATGCATGAGAATTCAAAATTCTCTCGTTCTATACCTTTTTTTACCGCTTCCCAAAAATAAAATGTAATGTCCGAATCCGGGAAAATTTTTTATCTTCCCCGCTTAAGGAGGTTCTTGCGTGTTTCATGTAAAAATTATTTTTAAAGATTTCTCAATGAAATTTGGCTTATACCAAGACAAATACAATACGAGAATTTGCTGAAATTTGTACGAGATTGAGCTTTGAGACGTTGAGATAAGTATTTTTGAAAATCGCAACTTTTTGTAATGCCTCATAAGGGCTTATGTTAAAAGGTGTGATTTTGTACAATTAATATCTCGATTTCTATACGGTGAAGTTTCTAGAAATTTTGCACTGTCCAATGTAATGTCAAAGAAAGTTAGTGCCAATTTTCAAAAAATTATCTTTAAAATAATTTCGCTTGACGAAATTTGTCCTTACATGTTCAGTTGCTGTTTTAATTTACAGGGTCCGCAAGAACATCCTCAACGTAATCCACAATTTGTATATTTATTCTTGATCGCTCATCTCAGCAATATTTTTTTCTTAATCTCCTAGTCGAAATTACGCTCTTCCTGACCGCAGTTTACTCCAGAAATAGCGACTTTTGTGGCCGCTTTGATTTGTAGCACACTTCATTTGTTTACGAGTATTTTGTAGCCTGGTATAACCAAGCATACGACAGCAATTGTTTATTTCTTCTATACGTAATCTTACATTTTTGACGTCACTCCGATAATAATAAGTATCTGTTGGCTATGGTATATTCTAACAACTAAAAGTGCATGCGTTAAGTTGTGTGTATATCATTGCTGTTAAATAGAGCAGTTGTCATTGAACTCGTTAAACTAATCTGAAAGGAAGTGAATTGAGATACAATGGATGACTCTTCGTTTGAATTATTGAGAAATTTTGACGAAGAAGCGAAATTTATTATGGAAGGTGAAACAAAATGCAAAAAATCTTCTGATCGGTACCTGTTGATTTATAATATGTACAAAACGTGGCGAGAGGAGAATAAAAATTCTCCATCCAGTTCGGAAGAAAATAATTTATTTGTTTATTTTGAAGCTCCAGAAGGTAAAACTCATACCACCAACGTTATGGAGTATTTGAACTATGCTCAGAAAAAACGATGAGTGTAAAAGATAATATTAATATTAACCATTTTTCAGACTATAAAGGCTAATAAAAACACATTTTGAAGGCTATAAACCAAAAAAAGCTTTCGTTCTTATATGGAATGAAATAATGCAATTTATCAATGAACCTCCAGATGATAAATTTTTAGCCATGAAGGTACTCAATAGTTGTTTGTATATTTGTTCCCTAAATAATTTTTTTTTTCATTACCGTCGCTTAGTTATATATATTTAAATTTTTGCAGGTCATACTGATCTTTTAAAACTGTGGTTGCCTGCGTTGTGATGGAATAACAAATATAAAGTTGGAAGACACGGAAAATTTGAATAATAAACATTTGGTATCAATCAATTACAACAAAAATGATTACTTCTGGGCAATTTATTATTGGAAAACCTTTCCACCACACAATTGGAAGATATTTTACATTGAAACCACTTGACAATCTCAACGACAGATTTTTTACGAAATATTCTGGAGGGAAATGTGGTCGACAACCCATTGGAACACTTACGATCGGAGCCGTACCAGGAAAAAGTGCATCCTATCTAAAGCTACCAATTTCAAAAAGATACCCCGATCATTGCTTTCGAAGAACTTTGACAACTTGTTTGTCTGATTCTGGTGCAAATATGCAAACGATCAAATAAAGGGAGATGGCGTTTGGATCTGATAGCACAATGTTATAAAGAAAATTCTATGCGCAATAGACAAATGATTTTTGATGGTGTTATTCAAAACGTTACAACAAATACTCAATGGAAGCCGGCGAAAAGTGTCGTCTCGGACACTGCAATATTAGATACAGTCGACTCTCTCTCTTGTGGCAACCCGTCGGGAATGGTGACTCTCATTATAGGCAACTTCTCCATCCTCACTTTTGGCATAAGCCCTGCAGCCCCGCCGATGGTACATGGAACGACGCATGCGCCAAACAGTCGCGGTATCAGAATAGGGATTAAAAAGTGCCCGTAGTGATGTTGCCACAAGAGAGTCAACTGTATTTAATTAAAACCGTCAACTAGTACACAAGTCATCATCGATCCTGGAAACATTTCTGATTTGAATTTGGATTTGAGAGATTTTGAAGACGGGTTTACCTTTGATTACGTTAATCCAACTCCTAGTAAATGAAAAAAATTATTAATTACTAAAATACACTATATTTTGTTATTCATTCATAATACGCTTTTATACACCGCGACCACGTTTTCCACGTTTATACGAGCGTGTTTTGGGTATGAGAATTCCCACGCTTCGATACTGTTGAGATGTAAATGGTAAAACACATGCGCAGACGTTCACGCGCATGCGCTTTTCGCACGTTCTCTTTTGCGTACTTTGCGTACTCTGCAACCGGCGTATTTATCTTTTACAGGTTGCTCTTATTTTTGAAATCAAGGGGGCTTGTCGCAGTAAGAAATCGATCAACATTAAGAGACAAGGTGACATACTGATCATCAACATTCCAAACACCGGAACAAAGAAACCTTCGTTCTTTCGTAATCCCAGAAGAATTTGCAAAACTGTATAAAAATATACAGATTTGCGTCCATCAAATATTTCAACCGATCGTTTTTTTTTAATCAAGCTTTTTCTCTACAAGCTACACAGGACATGCCTTTTGCAGAACCTCCGCAACATTACTTGCAGACTCCGGAGCAAATATTACTACTCTCAAACGTGGTGGTTGGAAGTCTACTACCGTTGCAGAAGAATATAGGGGATACCGGGGCACGACAGCCCACCTGAGGCACGACGGCACCCCTCAAAAATTTTTTTTTTTGGTCAAATCATCTGTAATATGATGTAATCACATCATATTCTACATATTACATATTACACACACACACAAATTTTGGTCAAAAAAACAATTTTTTTTTCGGTCAAATGATGTGTAATATGATGTGATCACACTAAAAAAATTTTTTTTGACCAAAATTTTCTTTCGTCAAAAATTTTTTTTTGTCATTGTTACGTCCTGGGTTCGTAACTGATAAAATTTTGAGACTCGAAAATTGTTAGTTTTATTTCTATCGCCATCCGGATGCGAATCGAACGAATTTGAAATTATTAAATTGTTTCTATTACCGACCGGATGCGAACACCGCCTTCGACCGGGTCCCACGAGTTTGTAAATTTCAAAATCAGCGTTTTTGCGACAAAGAGCGAGCTCGAAGCGAGCTCATTGTCAAAAACGCGGGCAGTCGAATTTCTACGTTCGAACTTCTATGAGATAAGTCGGACTGGGCCCGACACGGGGACCCGACCTATAGAGGTCGTGGTCGCCCCAATTTATTCGCGTACCGAAAACTGTTTTAACCGCGACAGAA
>JAPYYX010003086.1:0-12432 GCA_030522605.1 Cremastinae sp. B BG-2022a
TTGAAAATTGAATTTGTTTCCTTCAATTGTGATTAAAAAACAAAAAATTCAGCATATTTAAATCCTTGGAATCGGAAATTTTTCTTAAGTACCCCATTTCCTCCCCCCCTCCCCTATGTATATCGAAGCTTAGTTAAAATTTACATTTTACCTTTTATTTCTATTAAATTTTCTAGAACTCTTTCCCAAATATATTTCACCTCATATGAAAATCATTTCAAAGTTCATTTATTTGCATTGTTCGAAAATTCGTAAATTAGTATTGTCTCCGATACGCGACGACGAAACATGTGGCTCGGAGAGAAATATAAGACGAGAAAAAAAGAAGGTGCGCAAAAAGAGAGAAAGTTCGGTCTGCAGGGTATGAAAACATGATGTCAAAAGAAGGCTGATTGCTCATCAAGAAAATATGAATACGGTCTAGCTCGTTTATTGACTGGACGCTTGATGAATTTTCCTCGCCGTAATATATGCAATATCGTGTGTGACGTTTATTTCAGCAACAGGGAAGACGAGAGGGCACGTTAGTGAGGGACCGAGAGAGCGAGAATGAGAAAGAGAGAGCGAGATGAGGGAAACGGATAAACGCGATAGACGCGTTTGCAGACGGGCAATATTTTCTCGTTATGTTGCAAAATACATAGATATATAGAAAGTATATACATATATTGTGTATATATAATATATACATATATGTATATAGAAAGAGAGACAGTTCACCATCAAGCCTGGCTCGTGTTCGCGACCCACTTTCCACGGGATGAACGAAGGCCATCAATTATTATTTATAATATGTGCGGCGTGTCTCGTTCCACGGCGACTGCACGTTACAAACGTGACAAACATCACTCTCGAGCGCGCGAGCTGAATATTTTCTTTTTTTTTTATTCTAATTGCATTCGAATTTGTCTGATAATAATTGGACGATACAGGACTCGATGCAGCAAAAACGAAAAAAAGATGGATAATTTTGTCATTTTTTCGCTGCTCGAGCTGGTTGCAAATTTGACGTGAGGGAAAATTTGAAAAATTGTAGAAAATCCCTTTTAACGTAATGGCAGAAAAGTTTTTGCCAATGAACGAGGAAATTGGATGTAAAATATGAAGCTTCGGGGTGGGAGGGAGAGAAAAAGCGACATTCGAAAAAATATACGGGAGTCATTTATCTCTCAATTTTGTTGGGAATATTTCCACGTAGCGCACGTACGCGGAGTTATCGAAAAAATGCACACGTGTGAACCACGAACAAGTGGAAATGATTCGAGTGCGCGTATAATTGAACGATAACGATCGAACGTCAAAATGTTGAAAGTTTCGACGAGAGAGCTCGCCGGTGGCTTTTTTTTCATTTGAAAAAAAAATAGAAAATTCTTCGATAGTCCGCATCGAATTGTCTCTTTTTACAATTTTTTCACAATTACACGTCCCATTGAAGGACGCTCCGAATGATGGACGTGCATGGAAAATGGTACAAATCTGCTCACAACATTATTGCAGAGCTTGTAATATGCGTTCGGCGCTCAGGGAATAAATATAGAACGCCAATCACTTCCGCTTAACAATATTGATTGGCAGCGATCTCACCGCCAGGAATATTTATAAAATTTTTTATTTATAAAATGTGGAGCGTGTTATGCGAAAAGCGTAAAAAAATGACGGGCCGTGACTGGATAAATGTTCCTCGTGGTAAAAATTTCGTTTATTTTTTCCCGCAAAAAATGTGTTATGGAGAAAATTATTGCGTTCTTTTTTTTTTTTATGAAGATCGAATTTATGCGGCGAATGAGAAAAATTCGAATCTGTGTGATATTGCACTCTAAATGACGAGCTTGATTTTTGACAGCTGACGAAATCATCGGCCAGAAAGTAACGCGTGCGGACGAAAGATAAGCTCGTGAAAATAAGCGCAGTCACGTATTCCTCCAGATACGATATGCGTCTCTTGTTTGTAGAATTCAGGAAAAAAATCTCGATCCGAAAACTTCCGGGATCGGTTTTTTGTTCTTTTCTGTAGCGAGTGTCTAAATTTTTTTAGGCTGTAGTGAAATCTAGGCTTGGATTTTATTTTGGTGTTTATTCGATGAAAGATCCAATATTTCGTTCGATAGATAAATCAGAAAAGTGTGTTTTTAAATTTTTCGAAGTATTCTTAATGGTTTTTAAGTGTTTTTGCAACAAAAATTAAAAAAGGCAAATATTGTTTGGAATATCAGCCAAGAACACGAAGAAAATACTGTAGTACTGATTTTATGCATTTTGAAAACTTTTGAAGCGTTTTTAGGGGTTTTAAATTTTTTAAAGCGTTTTAGACCGTTTTTACGCGTTTTGAAACGTTTTTGAGTGTTTTTAAGCATTTTTTGATGTTTTTAGGAGTTTTTATGAATCTTATCGTTAGAACCTTCCACGTGTTTTATACCAATTTTACATGATCAAAAAGCCTTTTTACATGTTCTAAAGCGTTTTCAGGTGATTTGAAACCTTCTTATGGTCGTCTATGGTATTTTACTCTATGAAAGTGTTTTTTTCAATCAAAATATTACTATACATCGAAAATCGAAGAATCGTCAATTTAAAAAGACCAGCAGCCTCGAAAATTTCAAATTGTTGAGCATTTATCGCTGAATCTCGATTTCCTGATTTATAAATCAGAAAAGTGAGTTTTTAAATTTTTGAAGTTTTCGTAATGGTTTTTAAGTGTTTTTGTATCAAAAATTAAAAAAGGCAAATATTGTTTAGAATACCAACCAAGAACACGAAGAAAATACTGTAGTACTGATTTTATGCATTTTGAAAACTTTTGAAGCGTTTTTAGGGTTTTAAAGGGGTTTTAAAGACTGTTTTTACATGATTTTAAGCGTTTTTATGCGACTTCAAGTCTTTTAGACGGTTTTTACGGGTTTTGAAACGTTTTTGAGTGTTTTCAAGCATTCTTTTATGTTTTCAGGAGTTTTTACGAAACTCATAACCTTCCACGTGTTTTAAACCAATTTTACATGATTAAAACCCTTATTGAGTAATTCAAAGCCTTTTTACATGTTCTGAAGGGTTTTCAGGTGGTTTGAAACCTTCTTATGGTCGTCTATGGTATTTAACTCTACATAAGTGTTTTTCAAAAATTTTACTACACATCGAAAATCGAAGAATCGTCAATTTGGAAAGACCAGCAGCCTCGAAAATTTCGAATTGTTGAGCATTTATCGCTGAATCTCGATTTCCTGTCAGAACTATCGCGGTTCTCGGGTACGAATATATTCATGTACATTAGCGATACACGTGACAGGCCAAATTCGGGCGGCCGAGAGCGAGAAGAAGTTTCGACTGTCCGGAACGTCGAATCCCAATGGCGGACTTCACCCGTCCCGAAACTTTACCCGATGGGCTTTTGGATTTCCCGAATTTTACTCACAACTAACGATCGTTACCTCATCGGCAAATATCCCTCATTTTCCCCACACGATTGTCCAAATGTATTCACGAATTTACGTACTGCGTATACGCCCGAGTACACGCTTTTCAATAGATTAATTGTCCATCGAGATATATCCTAGCAAACTTTCATTTAATCCGAAATTCGAACCACTGTCTAACGTGATTTTCGATCCGTACAAGCGTACATGAAGTTTTAAAATCAAGATTCGATTAATCGAGATAGTTGTTGACATTTTGAGTCGAAATGAAAAAAATTTACTTCTGCCAAATAATTATTTTACGATTATTAATTTTTTAATTGTTTTGTCATTATTATATAGAATTAAAAACAATTGAAAAGTTTACACAAAAAAAGAAAAAAGAAACAAATTACGCATGGATATTTTATTTTATTTTTATTTTTATCCAGTTTTGTGCGAAAATGAAGAAAATCCAGAAGTCAATTTTCCAGACAATGGAATGAAATTAAATATCAATAAATTGCGTTCCCTCGTCCCTTTATGCGTCCAATTTCAAATAGCAATGAAATCCATACATGAAGACTTATAAAATATTTTCAGCTGAATTCATAAAGTGAAATATTCCTGTTGAACACACGGCTGAGCGCATTGGGAGTCCTTTTGAGCGTTCTATTTACAATAATGAAACAAAGTTCCCGCAACCACTGCATTAATATAAAACTTCCAGCAATTATTTTACCATGGACATTTTGAATAAAATGACATAACAATATAACGATCCGTAAAATCTCAATAATAATATATTCTCTCTTCCAGAAAGTGAAGCAATTCCGGAAACGAAAACGTTCACTAATACCGACGAATAAATTGCGAATTTATTATACTACTACTATCCCGAATTAAAATTTTCAAAATAGAATTCCAAACTGCAAAATTCATGTCCAACTTTTTAATCATATTTTTCGTCCTTTGATTGCGAATTCATATTCAACTTTTTAATTACATTTTTCATATTTACATGTGCAGAATATGCGTAAATTTTTCACGGTTGGACAAAAATGTGGACATGATATTTTCGTTTTAAGTACTTTTATCGTGAAAAAAAATCTGCGGAACGAGAGGCGAGAAAATAAAATCATGACGCGGGATAAAGAATGATAAGCCCATGTCGATGAACATATAATTCGATATTTATGATATAAAATGTACAGGTGAGGGGTAAATGACTCGTGAAAATCGGAAAAAAATGTTCGGACGATCACGTTTTGCATGAATGTAAAATTTTCCCTGGTTATTTTTTTGTTTCACGTATACTTATATGCATGGCAGTGGGACACAATGGGTGTGCGAGGTAATATCAATTTTGTGTAATGAATTGAACATTATATCCCATTAACGAGGAATCGAGTAAGTACAGAGAAGGGAGAAAATTGGCTCTGATAGAGATATACAAAGAGAAAGGGACAACGAGAAAAAGAGGAGCCAAGAAGATAATCATAACGATACTGTCAAACAGAAAAAAAATAAAAGGAAAATAGGAAGAGAAAAAAATGGTGAAAAAATGAAGACAAAATAACAAAAATGATAAGACGAAAGAGAAAAAAAATTACATTTACATTACATGAATTGCATTACATAAAATAGAGAAAAATTAAAAATTAAGACAAAAAAGATGAAAGAATAAAAAAAAATTATACCTAATTCAGAAACCGATACAAAGGATAAAAATGTTACATGAATTACATTACATGTAAATTAGATTACATAAAACAGAGAAAAATTATAAATTAAGACAAAAATATGAAAGAATAAAAAATTATACCTAATTCAGAAACCGATACAAAGGATAAAAATGTTACATGAATTACATTACATATAAATTACATTACATAAAACAGAGAAAAATTATAAATCAAGACAAAAATATGAAAGAATAAAAAATTATACCTAATTCAGAAACCGATACAAAGGACGAAAATAAAAGAATAAAATACCGAGGAGTAAAATAATAAGAAACCGAAGCTAAAATAAGACAAGATAAAATAAGAAAAGAAGTCAGAGATAAAGAGACAAACAGATGGAAGACATTGAAAAAGACGAAGAGAACGAGAACAAGAGGAGAAACATCCATTGGAGTACGAAACATTGGAGAAAAAGGAACAGAAAGGGAGAGACAAAGAAAACGACGAGGGGAAAAAAAATGACGAGAGAAAGAATAAGTAAGAGGAGGAGGAGGGGATGAAAATAGAAAGAGAGAAAGAAAAATCGTACAAACAGAGGAAAACGAGAAGAGGATCCTGGACCTGCGCTCTTGATAATGGCGCGAGTTGTGTGCGTGGGAGGGCGCAAGTGAACGGATCCTGTAAGCTCTCGTTCTCTCGTCTTTCTCTCGCTCTTCGCACGTCTCCCTCGGTCCTTCTCTCTCTCGCTCTCACACTCGGCGGGTCGCTCTCAGAGCCGCGCAACCCCGCGAAACCTGACACTCCAGTACACGCGTCTCGACGCCCGGGGATGCGTCCGCGACTTTGGCACATCGGATGATAAGATCGCGTCTTATGTAACTTTCGGGACAACGACGAGTGAACATTTTTCATTAAAACGAATTTTAAAAAAATTTTAAATAGTTAATAATAAACAATCAATAACAATATTCATCTGTATAGAAAACGTTTTATATTTTATCGGTTTAACGAGCTGATAAAAATTGTTTTTAAGTGTTAAAGTGTCTCGGATTTCATCTTATGTTAGTCGAGTATAATGCAAAAGTTTTGTCATGAGGTGAGTTTTTTGTTTTGGAGTAATTTATTGTAATTAAATAAAAATTTACAAAAATTTTTTTTTTTTATTTTAAAGTGACTTTTTGGTTCGTTTAAGAAAAATTTTAGAGATTACTTTGAGTATAATTTAGTGCAAATATTAATTCTGGATGTAATCGAGTTCGGCAGATTCCTCGGATTCTCGTTAAAAGCATTGACGCATCATTAAAAACTTTGTAAAAGTAGCTTTGGCGGTTCAAAGAGGGAAGTTTGCGAATCGGAAATTGAATGCGAACTCCACGCGTTTCCGAAATACGCGCGCATTTTTTTACTCGTTAAACAAATTTTCATCGCGAACTTCGAAAAGTGTTTTAAACGATTCGAATGAATAATTAAGCTCCGTCTATCCTCTGTCTCGCTTCGTTCTCTTTTTCTTTTATATCTCCGCGGATGACGAGACTCAAGTCACCGGCAAAAGATATCAAAGAATTTCTTTTTTTTTTTCATAGACAGGCGAGGAGGATTATTCGCCCGGCGTCAAAACTTTCATTTCCCAGGGAAAAATTTTTTAATCAACGCCTCGGGTACTTTTTCCGCGCCAATTAAAAGTTGAAAACTATAATTCCGATGCGCATCGAGAGATTCGATCGCGCACCATTTCGAGGGACAAAATGATCCATGAATTATGTTTTCGCGCCCGCATATAAATTTATCATAAAATCCCGAATAAATTAACCGAGGATTTTTCTCGATGTTTTTTTTTACCTCTCGGTAAAATGTTGTTTGATCCCGCGAGTTTTTGCGGCAAAGCGACATAAAATTTCTCGTCCTCGATATATTTTTTACTTCGCATATTTGAGCAAGCCGGGGATGATTTTTCATGCTCCGGGGTGGAAAGGATTTAAAACTGCTCCCATAAAAATCGCCTTTACGTCCTGAGCGTTCCCTTCGATATTCAAAAAGCGAGGAGAACCGAGGAAAAAGGACGCGGGATTATTTGTTAAAGGGACGTTTCCGTGCATGTGTATTTTTGTGTCGGCGAATGTGTAAACGTACTTAGCGCTTTTTCGAGCTCGTATATATTCCTTCTCGAGAGGATCAAATCTTTCTTTGTCCCCGGTACGTAAAATCGAGAAAAAGAACAATTCCCTTTAAATCTTATCCTTCCATTTTTCTCTCTGCTTTTTAAATCGCAATCCCTTCACGGATCATAGAGCTAATATTTAAATACTCAACTCCCGGGGCCTTTGATGAAAAACGGTTTTAGAGTCCTTTCGGGAAATTGCGAGAGATGGAGCAGAATTTTTACGAGGTACTTTCGAAATTAAAACGAAGACGAGGAATAATATAAAATGAAAAATCAATGGAATTAAAGTCATGGAGACAATACACTTTTTCAACGAGCTTCGTTTTTTTTCATCACCTTTTCAGTGACAAAAAAACGGATGGAGCATGATTTAAAGGAGGATTTTAAGCAAACGTATATCAGTGAAAAATCTTGGGAGTAGAAAAAATTGAGAGGAGACGATATTACAGATCGAATTCCTTGTGATAGACGATCCATCGTCTATCAGCTACAATAAGACCTGGAATAGCTCGAGGAAAAACGAGGAAAAGAGGAAGAAAAAGGAAAGAGAAAGAGATCAAACAGAGAGAGAGAAAGTATTCGCGATATTCTAGACGTAAAGAATCTCCGGGCTCACGTCGACGATTTATCGTTTGCACACGGCAATAAGTGTTATGGTACACTGTCGTGTACATTCAGAGCGTACAGGAAATTTCATGTTTGATGATCAAACCTTTCCAGTTTTTTAAAAGATTGCAATTATTTTTGTGTCATTTTTTATAGAACAGAAATTTTGTTAAATATGTGTTATTTTAAATTAATGTTTAATGTATCGTTTTAGGAATAACGTGATTTTAATTAATTTTTTTTTTGAAAATGAAACGCCCTGTATAAATTCTGGGATTCTGTCGGTTTACTTCGTGGCACGTGATTTCGGACATTTCTATATACGATGCCAGACTCTTGTCCATTTTCTTTTCAATCCTCATAACTCTTTTCGCGATTTGTTTTCTTTTTTAATTAGAAGATGGTCCGTAAGCACTCAAAATCGATCAAAAGGTAGAATTGCTGTATTTTTACCTGAAAAATACAATAAAAGTAATGACAATAAATTTTGATTGAATGCCAAATTTTTTTAAAACTTTTATCAAAGTATTTTATTTTTCATTTCGAGTGAATAATTGCCTGTCAGTCCACAAAGTCGATCAAATTTTTTTCAAACTCCATATTTCATGTGAAAAATAATAAAAATTCTAGTACCAATAAAAAGCAAACGCAATGTAGGAAAGAAAAATGTGAGACTGTGCAATTAATATTGTAAGCGAATTTAGCTCGTTCTTGCTCGCGTTGACAACGTTTTGTTTTGATTTTGTTTGTTAGAATGAGTGTGGCGCGGCTGTTACTGTGCTACGTACTTCTCGAAGACTACACCACGAATCTGAGCGCCGCTATAAACGGCAGGAACGTTCGCACGAGCGGAAGTAACTCGGCAAGAAATACAGGAAACGTCGTCGCTAACGGGGCGATTGTACAACGAGATTTTACGTTGGAGGACAATAGTGAGTATTTCTCTGTTTTTTTTTTAAATCCGTTTATTACGTACCCAATTATTGCAATTTATTTGAAAAAAAAATTTGTTATTTATTTAACGAATTAATTATAAATAATAGATATGGAAATATAAAACTAAATAAGGGTAGAATTATGGTCTTGACTGATTTAATAAATGAATTGAATACTTTTAAAAATTAAAAGTCGCCTAAGTAAGGACATCATTATTAAATATTAGAAGAGATGAAATTTAAATAATAAATTGCAGTGTTAAGTATTTAATGGAATGTGAATGCTAATCAGACGAATTTTATCGAATCCTTTCACGATTCAAGGATTCTCGTGTTATATTTTATGCAATTCATTACTCAAAAGCTACTTTTATTATTGAGTACTCTTCAATATATCGAGAGGTTCGAAATTGATGAATTTCAACTGAAAGCAGAATTTCAGTCTCTTTGAATATTTAATTCTACTGAAGTGCGACATACGAGTATATTTTTAAGGATACTCACATTGAATTACATGGTATTATTGAAATCAATTTCGATTTTTCTAAAATTAAATTTTCCAATTTTTGATATTCATTTTTTTATGAAACTTGAAATGACATAAATTTGAATCATCATTAAATTAATTTATTGAAAAATCAAATACTCAATCCAATTAATTAAAACAATTTTATTTTAAATCGAATCCAATCAATTCATTTAATAAAAAACGTAAAAAACTTCTTCGAAAATTTTCTACACTGTCAATTTGACTAGTGAATGATCAACCAACCTCAATGACTCAAAAATACTTAAATTATTTGACTTCTTCATACAAACGCACGATAACAAACAAAATGATATCCAAACTTCAACTAAAACTGTAATTCCAATTCCATCAATTTCGATTTTTCCAAAATTAAATTTTTCAATTTTTGATATTCATTTTTTTATAAAATTCAAAATGACATAAATTTTATCATCATTAAATTAATTTATTAAAAAATCAAATACTCAATCCAATCAATTAAAACAATTTTATTTGAAATCGAATCCAATCAATTTAATAAAACGTAAAAAAAAAGTAAAAACTTCTTCGAAAATTGTCTACACTGTCAATTTGACTAGTGAATGATCAACCACCTCAATGACTCAAAAATACTCAAATTATTTGACTCCTTCATCCAAACGCACGATAACAAAATAATATCCAAACTTCAACTAAAACTGTAATTCGAATTCCATCAAGTTCGATTTTTCCAAAATTAAATTTTTCAATTTTTGATATTCATTTTTTTATGAAATCCAAAATGACATAAATTTCATCATCATTAAATTAATTTATAAAAAAATCAAATACTCAATCCACTCAATTAAAACAATTTCATTTTAAATCGAATCCAATCAATTTAATAAAACGTAAAAAAAAAGTAAAAAACTTCTTCGAACATTTTGTACACTGTCAATTTCACTAGTAAATGATCAACCAACCTCAATGACTCCAAAATCCTCAAATTATTTGACTCCTTCATCCAAACGCACGATAACAAACAAAATGATATCTAAACTTCAACTAAAACTGTAATTCGAATTCCATCGAATGTTTTTCTTGTCCCGAAAATGTTTTACTTCGTCCCGGGGATTATAAATTTGGTAACAGGTACGGGCGTACGTTTTCGCGGATACTTACATAGATTTTTGGCATGTACGGGGCGCAGAGCGGAACGGTGTAATACATAGGAGCGTTGGTGCGAGACGCGGCAATTACTTTGGCGTTAATTGATTTATCCTCTCGCACGCGACACGTAGAGGAGAACGAGAGAATGAGAGAAACGAGGCTGTTACGTATATGGTGACGTTTATACGTGCCCTCGTTCGTGTGTGCCCAGACGCGAGAGCGTGTGTACGTACAAAAGACGCGATGGATCCTTGATTCACACATGGCCCCCGCGTTATAACGTTTCCGAACTCCATTCGGTAGATTCGAAAACGAATCGTTATGCCTGTAATCTCTCTCCTCATGCTCTATATGTATAGACGTGTATATATGTTTCCATTACGCCGGTGCCTCTCTTTGTCTCACGAAAAGTATAGAACGAGAAAACGCGGAGAGGGAAAAACGTTTATGAACGATGGATAAAGCTGCGATAACATTTTTTATTCTCCCTTCTGTTCTCTTCCTTTTTTTACCTGTGCTTTTTATTATTCTTCTGTTTTTTTTTTTCGTTTTTATTTCTCATTGATCTCTGGTGAGATACACCCGCGACTGCAAATTTCAAGCGAATTTAATAGCGATCCTCTAGTTCTGATGAAAAACTTTATTTCGCTCCGATGCCTCGGTTTACTCTCGCCGCAATTTTTCCCACTTTGAATGAAAAAGTCTCGGTTTCGTGATTTTTATCGTACGGAAGCGTTATATTTTTGTTGAATGGGAATTTTGGAATAAGCTTTTGTAGAGTTTCTTTTTCAATTGATCTCTTCGGGGTTTTTGTTTCATTTTTTGATTCGAGTTGATATTCGGTACGCGGAGTAGATCAAAAGTCAAGTTGCGCTTATTTTTATATGGAAATATGATAAAAATAATGATAAATTTATTTTGAATATATTTATTTTTATTTATTTTATTTTTTGAGTGGGTATAATAAAATTTAGAGCACGATAAAAAATACGGGATAAAAAAGACAAATTTTTTAATTGTTTAATTGATATCGCAAGGGAAATTCGTCCGTGGTCGCGTTGACGTTACGTTTTAATTTCGTTTGTCGGGTCATTCCGAAATTTCAAATCCCTTGGAATCGGTAAAAGTGAATCCGGAATTTCGATTACCTTGCTTTCATTTTTAATCACCCGATGAAATGACTCGTTTTGATTAATAATTAATTTTCAACGATGTTTGAAGTGAAAATTCATTAGGGAGGTCAATTAAATTATGTTGAAATAATCTTCTCGATAGGCCAATCTGTGGTAAACGAAAATTTTGCCGATACAGTGTACAAATCGAGCACGAACACGAAGATTATCGGCAATGTGAGTTCAGAACTTGACACGCAATAAACGAGCCCAAATAACCTTCGACACTCTTGTAGCACTGGCTGGATAATCCGTATACAGTTTCATTTTGCCAAGTGCACATGCATGTACCTTCAATGAAACATATATTTGATTTGTTTTTTTAATTTTTAAAAGGTTATTCCCAAAAAATGTCAAAAAAGATCCGATTCTGTTTTTGCTTTTTATTTTCTTTTTTGTTTCAATTTTTTTCGTCAAAAGAATTACTAAATTGTGAACTTGTTTTAATTTTCTGATTTTTTAATGAATTTTTCATTATCACTAAAAAATTCACAAATTAAAAAATTTCTAATTTTAAAATTTAATTTCTACTTTTCAATTATTTTCGACGAATTCTCGAAAACCTTTTTCATCACGACCCAATACTACTCATTTACATTACACTACATTCAATTACTCGAAAGATATCTTTCCTCAGATTCCATTGAGTAGAGAAATTCTGACAATGATTTTGTTTTAACTTTTGAAAGGTTATCCCCAAAAAATGTCAAATGTTATTGCTTTTTATTTTCTTTTTTGTTTTAATTTTTTTCGTCAAAAGGCACTTTAACTTTTTATTACTAAATTGTGAACTTGCTTTACTTTTCTATTTTTTTAATAAATTTTTCATT
>JAPYYX010003087.1:0-12431 GCA_030522605.1 Cremastinae sp. B BG-2022a
CAATGCAGTGAAGCAATTGTACAAGCGAGGACTGCTTGAGCATTTATTGTTGGCCAATAGCGATGAAGAGATTTGCAAACTCTTGAAAGCTTGGAATTTCCTACAGTGTGCTAACTTATTGGCATTTGCTTGAACTGCGGTAAAGGAAAACCATCTTCAGAATGCCTGACAAAAAATGTCCAACGCAGAAGTTCCTTCGACAAGAATTGAGCAGTCCACGATCAATAGCCTCCAAGAAGATCTTCATCGACTACACCGTCAAGTGATTACGCCAGAAATGATAGAGCGCTGGATAGTGGATGATTCAGATTGTGGGTGGGAAATGTTGACCGATGAACAAATCATCAGTGGTCACATTCCCTCATTTCAGCCGGAACCACAATCTGAAGAAGAGGATGACAATGAAAACACCAGTTATCTTGATATCTCACCAGCAAAAGCACTGAAGGCATTGGACACTTTTCGGTCCTTTTATGAAACGTGCAATGAATGTACAGTTAGAGAATTAAACAATTTAGAAAAATTTCGCAGTCACCACAGATTATGTGATAAAAAGTAAAAGGTGCAACGAAAGACCAAAGGAAACGTGATATAATGTAATGTGGGAGAAATAAAAATGTTATTTTTCTGTACACGTATATTTTCAATTGTTTATTTTACCACAACCTTTCATTCCAACAGTTACACGCATTTTATATGGATATATTTATTGTTGTATATAAGATAAAAAAAATGAATCACCCAAAAATATGTAAAATATAAAAAAAACAAATAAAATCCGAAACTGGATTGTCACGTTATGCACAACACGTCAAAATAAGCGTCTACCAGATGTTGGGTGCATGCATGCGTGATTACAGAATGTCGCGCATGCGCTTTTCGAACACGCATGCGTAGTCAAGAACAAGGACTCTGATGGGGGAAAAGGGGAAATATAACTTACGAGAGGTTGGTGTGAACCAACGGTATAACCTATGAGGGTTTTTAGTGTACTTATTTCTCACATAGGGTATAGGGGGGGAGGGCAAAATGGGATACTTAGGAAAAATTTCGGATTCCAAGGGTTTTAATATGCTGAATCTTTTGTATTTTAATCGCAATGGAAGGAAAAAAATAAAATTTTCAGCCGAAATAAAATTTGGATGAGAAAATTTTTTTTTTCATACTTTGTTAAGTTATTATTAGCTTTCACGTCTTATTTCAAGTAATTAATTGATGATTCATTTAATTTTTGTTCGAATGTGTTTCATTACCAAAGAAAATGTTCACTTTTGATCTCCTTTGTTAATTGATTTTTAGATTTAATTTTTGTTTAAATATGTTTTTAAATCACTAAATACAATGTTCTTGGCAAATAAAAGACTATTTATATTGATATTAAATTTTATCAAAATTTGAAATTTTCACCAAATTTTTGGGGTACCCCATTTTGCCCCCCCCCTGCCCCATCCCCCCAATATATATTACATAAATAACAGCATATATATTAAATAAAAGCAAATTGGAGAAAATAAATGAAAAGAATCAAAGTTTCAACGAAACAATTTATAAAGAAGAATTTAAAGAAACGTTAAGAGAATCGTTCGCTCGAGACAACAATCTTTAACGTCAGTTATTCCCATTCGTTAAAAAATTTTCTTATAATAGAGTAAAAAGGAAACAAATGACATTAATGGGAAATAAATTGGAGGACTCTCGTGAAAGAATTTAATGTAACGTACATCGAGAGAGCAAATAAAAGTTCGAAAAAATGTTGATTCAAGATTACAAAGTGTTCATTGCGATTATTATACGATCCCGGCGTTCTCACGAGAAATCCTTGGAACGAGGAAATTGGACGGGGAGGCAAGATGCTTTGCAAATTGAGATTTCTGATGAGCAGTGTGCTCGCCTACCATTCATTTTCGACGTGAAAGGAGATTAACGTTCAAATCTCTTTCTTACGCAAAACAATTTCCTGTAAAAAATTACCATAATAAACAATACCTTGCAATAATATTGTAATAATATGTTAAAGAACAAGAACAACAAAATTGACAAATTTTCGATGATACAAATATGTCGAGCTTACATTACAATCACGTAATGTATCTGTCTAATAAAAATAATCTGCCTAATGTAAATAAAAATCACAATTGTTTATTTCTTGTAAAAAAAGCCATGGAAATGATTAAAAAAAAATATTTCTAAAATTCTCTTTTTCCTTAAAGTGTAACCGCGAAATTTTTGCAGTGAAAAAAGTTTATACTAATCGACTTAGTACTTCATTTTAATTAGCTAGAAGAAATAAATCATTCTAAAAAAAAATCCTGGTAAAAAATGGACCATCCAACTATAAGAATATGTCAAGTTCAAAATGACTTTGACCCGAATAAGTTTTTATCGCGTCACTGCTGGACTCTCTTAATTAAAATTTAAAAAAAATGTGATACAAAAAAGTGAGAAATTGGACATTAGGAGAGAAAAGTAAAGATAAAAAAATGGGTCAAGATTGTGAAGGTGACTTGAAATTTGTGAGTGACGACTGCGCTAACGAAGGAAAGAAAAGGAGGGATTAGTAATAATGCTAAATACAAATAAAAAGTGTAAAGAATGAGAAAAGGTAAGGAACTGAAAGGCGGAAATTGGGATGGTGAATGGACCAGTTAGATCAGATTTTACGCAATGCAATCTCCTCTGGTTTGGTTACGACGACGTTCTCGTCGTTGTCGTCGTCAATAAAAATTTCCAACTTTTTTCAAACTTTTTTTTCTATTTTATCGAGAGGATATAAAAGTGATCGGAAACTCGGAAACGACGCGAGTCGAATGTAAATCGTGGGATCAAAAACGTCCAAAATTTCTCCTCCTTTTATCAATAAATATACGTTTTTTGATCAATTTTAAACAGCATATATTAATCAAATACAAATAATCATAAATTCTTTTTCAAGTCGATTCTTTTTTTCAATATTGTAAACATGTTGATTATCGTTTTGGGACTTTTTTTCGTTGGTTTTTGTCAGGCTGGACACGATTGGAGTTTCGGACTTGGCACCGGTCATATTGATTTTGGTGAAATTTCACTCGACGAGCATCATGGATTTAAGCTCCCTGCAATCAGTCTTGGTAATCGCTCAATTAATCAATCAATTAATATTCATTTGATTTTATACTTTCAATCCGCATATTTTGTAATAATATTGTAATTTTTAATTACATTCATAAAATATTTCATTTTTTAATAAAAATATTGTTCAAATCTTTATTCTTCGACATTAATTTCATTCTTGGAATAAATTTGACAGGGCACGGATCGAGCCATTGGCCAGGAAGTGCAATAAGTTCAAACACGTGGAGCGGAGCGACAGGAAAAATTGGCTTAGATTCTGAAGTTGTAATTCCATCGGAATGGCAAGGGAAATTGAACACAGTCGTCAAAGAAATTGGTAAATTATCGATATGGATTGTAAAAGTTATCGTTAATCATCGATTGAGTCAATTAAATGTTAAATATACTTATAATTTTATTTTTCAGGTATTCCAGTTCCCCAGGAAGTTCAAATAAAAATTCCTCATCTGGTTCCCCAGCAGGTGGCTCAGCCATATCCGGTTTTAGTTCCAGTTCCAAAACCTGAACCTTTCGAGGTTATTAATAAATAATAATTCAATAAAATTTAAATCTTCATAACGCATATCAAGCTGCCATTTGCATCGACATTTATATTATTATTGAATTCATATCATTCATTTAATATTAATACTAATTATTTCTTTAATGGTGATTTATTAATTTTTTAAAATATTTATTTTCTTATATTAAAATTGATCTTTTTGTATTTTCCAGGTTATCAAGACAGTAGTAAAAACTGTTGAGAAAAAAGTTCCAACTCCAGTAGAAAAAGTCATCCCGGTCAAAGTGGAAAAGCCTGTGCCTTTCAAGGTTTATAAAAACGTGCCCTATCCGGTCGTCAAGCATATACCGATCAAAATCCCAGTCCACAAAACGATTCACCATTACAGCCATGGCCATGGCCATCATTAATTTCTTTCAACTTTTATTTAACGTTATCTAAATGTAAATTATGAGTATTTTTAAATAAAAATCTATTTTTCTACGTTTATAATAAAATGACTATTGTTTTTTTTGGCATCGAATAAAAATCCTAACAATTCTGTTAATTATTTAAAAATAATTTATCAATAAATGTTAATTACAAACACTGGTTAGGAGTAAAAATTGAAAGATAATCCATAATAATGATAACCCAATATGCAAAATAAGAAGGAATATAAAGCGTGTAATAAAAATGGATTACCAAATGGAGTACTTTTGACGAACAAGAATAAACAAATTTTGAACCATTGAAAATATGAATTTTTATATATTTTTATGTACTTCTAAAACCTCCAACCGATCATTACTTGAGCAATAATTACTGATAATTAATAATCATAAAAATAATAACAGGAAGAAGAAAAATGGAAAAATCCATCCCTTCAAAATCGAGCATAATAATAACTATTTTGTTTAGTATTACATAAGTAATCTCAGTCGTAATATTTTTAAAGGATAAAAAATTCATTGTTAAACTCGTGAGTGAATTGTTAATGGCTCACTCGAAATTTCCCAGTAACGAAAGAATAAAACAAACCAAATAACAGTTATAATAATGTAGTAATCGTCGTATATGTATCAGATTATTTTATGACTATGTGAAATATTAGAATATATATAAAATACATAAACGTGAGTGTAAAATGAGAGAATTGTCATTACGATGGAATAATGGTGCACGTCACAGGGAGAGAAGTTATGTTCAAGAGAATTGCGAGGCATTGAACTACGTGGAAATAAAAAAAGTACAAAAAAACGAACGTTCCCTTCTCTCGTACCCTCCTCCCTAGAGCGAAAGTGAGAGGGTTTTTCACACAACGCTCACTTTTCTCCGCTTCCTCGTTCATTCCCAGTTTACCTACAGTTCGCGAATTCAACAAAAGGGCTCAAATTTTCTAGTTTTTGTAACGATCATATCAAATTACGATTACGATTTTTTTTTATATATTTTTTTTGGCTTGTAAGAATTTTTTAATTTTGCAAAAATTCGAAAAATGACCTGAAGAATATATCGAATTATTTGTGCAATTAGAATCAAACTAAGAGATGGCCTCAAAGTGTCATCACTATGCATCAGTAGGTCGAGAAATGTCATCAGTAGATCCAGAAATTTTCAAAAGAAATAAAATTTTTATTTTATTTCTTCCAATTCTTTTTTACTCATTCTATTTTGAATATCCTTTGAAATCATGATGCCAAGACTCATGTGTATCGAAAAAAATTGCTGAAACCATGGAAACTGTTGAAGTTCATAAATTACTGAAAAAATTCATTGAATATTAACTAAATAATTTATTCATTGACACAGACAATGATGGGTTTGTGACTCTATCTGCACAATTTAATTTAAAATGTAATAGAAATTTGATACTGGATAAGCGTAACTAGGTATATTATTAATATACCAAGTTATTAATTATTCTTATTATAAAAAATTATTAAAATATTAAATATTCAATAATGCTAAATAAGAATAAAAAATAATTAATACTTATACTGAAAAAGATAATTTAAATTAATTACTTCACAAATTAATTAAATAAATAATAATTAATTAAATAAATAACTATAAATTGATATCTAAATCCAATAATAAACAATTTTTAAAAAATTCGAAAAATTTCGACAAAAGTCTTTTTGTTTACGCGAACAATTGACAGAAGGATTTTTTTCTTCCTTCCTTCCTTCCTCCTCCTTTCTTTGTGATTCCTCCCATCTCGATAGTCGGAAGGTATAGTTCAGTAGTGTTGGTGAAAGGTGGAAGAATCGATGGATCGTTTTTCCTATATAAGCGAGGCGATTCCGTCCCACCTTGGGCACTCGAGCAACGACGATCCGGACGATAAATCGTTCAGCATCCTGAAATTTCGATTTCATTCAGGGGAAATAGAAATAAATCACGCAAAGTCATAAAACAAACGAAAAAAAGATGAACAGAGTGAGCAATTTTTTTTTCATTTCATTGAGATTATTCGGCGATTTACTTAAAATTTTAAATTGAGTGCTTAAAATCGAGTGCTGTACATATAAAATGTTTTTGCTAATAATCTAGGCAGTGAGGATTAAAAAATAAATATATAAATAAATATATAAATAAATGTATAAATAAATAAATAAATGTATAAATTTGATCTTGATCGGTGAGATATAAAAAGAGGTGAACAATAAATGCGGGAAACTTTTTAATTTTTAATTTTTTTAAACGTTGAAAAAAATTGTTTGGACGCGAAAGTTGAGAAAGAGAAATTATACGTTTAGATACGAGCCATCGCTCCACTTCATCATAGAGGAACCATTGATTCGCCTTAACGGAGGAAAAAAAGAGAAAATATTTTAAAAAAGTAACCTCCATACAAAAATATAAAAATTTCTCATTCCCGACTTTCACGATCTTTTTTGTATTGAAACTTTTAATCGGCATTTCTCACTTCGTCGTTATTTTTTATTATTATTGTTATTTTCACATATTATTTATTAATTACTGAGCATCATTATTTACTATGCGTAAATTTTATAAACGCGAATAAAAATGGAAAAAAATTGTCCTCCCAGATTTTTTATCTTCTCGTGGCCATCATTGGATCAACGATCGCTAGCGAGTATGATTATCATCAAGGACATCATGGAACCCATACGACATACGAAGAAAAATCCAAGTCTGTGGAAATTCCAATTTATAAAAAATATGGTATAAAAATTTTGATCACAAAAAATTGATAAAAATCGATATTTATTTTAAATCGATGTGTAATTATGAATTTTTCTTTTTTTCAGCAATACCAATTCCTCATCCAGTGCCGGTAAAAGTGGAACAGGAAATAAAAATCCCGATTCCACAACCTTATCAGGTCCAGGTTCAAATTCCCCATCCGTATCCGGTTGAGGTGGTTAAAGAGATCGAAATACCTATTGAGAAACCAGAGCCATACGTCGTTGAGAAAAAAGTAATTTATTTACTAAAAAAATGTTTTTTCCTAACGATTCAACAATTTTCATGATTTACGACGAAGATTTGAAATTTGAATAGTTGAAAAATTAAAAAAAAAATTAACAAACACTTAAGAATGAAACAAATAATGTTAAAAAATATTTTTCACTAAAAAAATCAAAATCAAAAAATTATAAAAACGAAGATTTTCAAAAATGATTGATAAATAATTTAGTAATGAAAAATAATTTTTTTTCAGGTCCCGTTCATCGTTGAGAAGCCCTATCCGGTTTACGTCGACAAAAAATTTCCGGTTCCAGTGGCAAAACCATACGCAGTCCATGTACCAGTTTATAAGCACGTTTATCATCACTCATCGAAAGGCTGGCATTGATAAAATATCCTGCAACTAAAGCGGCTATCGAAATCTTAGACGAATTTAAACCATTTTTTATTTTTTTCTAATATTTTCGCTGCTTGTTACTTTTCTCCTCAGCTTTTATACATCATTTTCAATTTATATCATATTTAAATTATTATTTTTCATTTTCCTCGGAGGAAAAAATGATGGGCAGCTTTTTTGTTGATTGTTAAACGTTTCTTGTACATTTTTGTTAAAAAGATCATTCAAATAAAGGATTGTTAAAAAAATTGTAAATTCTTTTTATTTCATTTTTTGTTTATTTATAAAAAAATAATGTGTAACTTTCTGGACTTTTTCTTGTTTTCATTCATGTTTACGTTATTGACGGATCGATCGAGCGAGTAGACTCGTTAGAAACGATCCTGAAAAGCTATAAAACGCGATCGTCGTACAAATACATTTTACGATGTAGGAAAAAAGAAGAAGAAATAAAAAAAACCATACAGAGCACTTGTCTATTTCTCTACATCGTCGAGAGTGATAAACCACTTTTACCGCAAGATGCACTTTCACTGTTCGGCCCCGCGAGAAATGCACACACGAGAGATGCGACCGATTTTTTTTCTATTCTATCAAAACACTGCCACGCCCATTTCATTTTTTTGTCGCAAGGACGTTCGAGGACGATTTTTTTCAAAATTCTCAAATTTTTTCTACAAATAAATTTCATACAATCAAATTTTGAAACTTTAATGATATGAATAAAAAAATTTTTTTTAATTTTTAAAATAGGTTTATTTAAAACTATTCCATTTTAATAAAAATAAAGTTAAATAAAGAATATTGCGACTAACTAAGAAATAGAAAGGAAATTTTGTAATGATGATAAATTTCATAGAAAATGAAAGTGCTGACAATAAAATTTGTGATAAATATGAAATAATTGACAATATACGTACACAGCAAGAACAAGGGAAGTGAATGGTAACCATTTTGTTATTTTAAAATGTATAAATAAATGAATAGATTTATCTACATAGATAAGTATAAATAAGATAAAAAAGAGCGAATGGGAAAATAAGCAAATATTCAGATGAGCAAAACGACAGCAAAGAAACTAAAATAAATAAGCAAATATACATACATATGAAAAAGGACAATTAAAAAAATTTTAGATCGTTTCGTAGACTTTCAATAACTTCTTAAGCAGAGGAGAGTGAAATGAAATAGCTTAAAAGTAAAAGGGAAAGAGAAAATATAGAATGTGTAAAAAAAAAGACGAAATAAAAAAGGAGAAAAATTAATGGTCAAAGAATAGGCTGGAGAAAAATCTGGGAGTGAGAGGGAGAGAAATACAAATGGATTAAAAGAGAAAGAAATAGAGGGAACTCGATCGATTTTCTTTCTTTTTTCGCACTGACGAGAGAAGGGGAGAAAGTCTCCAAAGCCACGCCAATATATAAATACTTGACCGTGACTTTGGCAAGCGTTCACTCCAGTTTTGCAAAGCTTGTCGATATCACTATTCGATTGTAACCAAACTTTTCTATTTTAAAATACGACCGAAAAAAAACAACTGTTCATTCAAACAATCAATAAACAATAAACAACAAAATCAAAATGAAAATCCTCGTAAGTTAACAAGAATCAATATTATTACTATTAATATGATAATGAATTAATTTAATAATTTATAGTTATAGTAATAACTAATAAAATAATAATAAAGTAACAGAATAAAAATAAGAATTATTTACTCGATAAATATGAATTATATAGGTATATATACATTGAGTGTTCGCTATAACTCGATATTGGATCATCTAAAATAAAATAAAAAATAAAAATACGTTTATTACGTGTGATGTTTCTCGCAGTGACGCTGCCGAGTTTTTTTACATATTTTTTCATTTTTAGTAGCAGCCAGAAGTTAAAAATGTAAATTTAATTTAAAAAATCGATTTTTTTTTATAACAAAATGAATAAAAATTTTCAAAAAGCCAACAGCCCGACTAGAAATTTTGCAGCGTTACGTCCGGCTCAGCCCTGTTCAGGCCCTGGTCAGGGTTCGATCTGAGCCGGACGTAACGCTGCAAAATTTCTAGTCGGGAGAGTTATCTAGTGATCTGTGTAGAAAAAGTCTAAGTTTTCAAAATTTCAAAAGAATCGCTACATTAAATTTTGAGTTACAGCGTACACCTACCTTAACATTTACACAGTCTATTCTATGTGATAACTATAGTGAGTGTTATTGAGACAAAATTTGAATAAATTTTTTGATGGTATAGATTTTTATAAATTACTAAAAATCTATTACAAACACGAACATTTTGTGGACTTTTTTAATTATAAATTTTACAATCTGGCATTAAAATATGCGATTGAATTCAGTCAGTTTCATTGAATTTCGTAGATTACATCACAATTCGCAATTAATAATTATTAATGGCGAATCAAAATACAAAAGAATCATAGTTGATTTAGTATAAAAAAAAATTTCCATAGATAAAAGTGCCATTTTTCGTTGTTTTTAGCCGTTTTTAACAGTTTTTTGCATTTTACTCGAAAATTTGGAGGTATATATTGACCAATCTAACCCCGGATTCGAATTCAGCGCGTCAAAATACATAGAGATAGGTTGGTCTGGTCAAAAGTAATCGCCACTTTTTTTGTGTGCCGGTGTAATTTAATAATTACACGTGAATAATTTACTCACTTTTTCGTTAATATACGACTCTTTAAAACTTGACCTTTTCGTAGGTGATGACTTTTTTCGCGATAGAACCACGGTATTTTCTTGGATTCATGTCAAAGTGACAGTTTAAGTGTCAATTGTCTGACCATCAAGGGTTAGTCAGATGTCAAACGATATTTGTGCACGTATAGTGAATGAAAATCAATCGTAAAATGTACTTTCATTTTTTCATATATTTTGCAGTTTTGTGGCCATCTTTTCCAATTTATTTTACGTAAAATCCTGTACGGACTATTGTACGAATATTTAAAAAAGAGTGGCAAAATCGGTTGACAGTTGCCATTCTCAAGTGATGGCTTTACCAAGAGTATTTTATGTTTATTTATATAGATTTTAACGAGTATCAGTTTACGTCAAAAACAGTATATCGTACAACTTTCTTATTGCCAAATACATTTTTGTAAGCAAGATGATTTTTTAATTAACATATGAAGTGCAAATATCAAAAAAAATTTTAAGTCAATACCATGGGACTCACCAATTCCCGTTCGTTCACTGAACTTAAGGTGATGTTTAACCCCTACGAGTGCGAGAAGGACAGATGCAAAACGGATTTGCTATTTTTTCAGAGATTTTTGATATTTTCGAAAAAACAAGAGAATCACATTATTCTTTGATTGAAAGAGAACAACGTGATTCTTTTTTTTTCTTCAAAAAATGTTTATTTTTAGAGAAAATAGCAAAGTTCGATTTTGGACAATATAGGACACTTGAACATCACCTTAAGCAGCATTGGGCGCGGTCAGTACTTTGATAGGTGACCGCTTAGGAACACCGCGTGCTATTGGCAATTTTATTTTATTTGCAACCGTAGCAAGTTTTAATTTATGTCAAAAACAGTATATCGTACTACTTTTTTATTACGAAATAAATTTTTTAAAGTATGATAATTTTCTATACATCATATGAAGCGCAAATACCAAAACAATGTTAAGTCAACGACCATACCATGCTGGGACTCACCAGTTCCCGTTCGATCACTGAAGTTAAGCAGCATTGGGCGCGGTCAGTACCTGGATGGGTGACCGCTTGGGAACACCGCGTGCCGTTGGCAATTTTTTTTTTCATTTGCAACCCCAGCAAGTTTGTTTATGTCAAAAACAGTAATATTGTATAATTTTTTTATTTCCAAGTAAATTTTTTAGTATGATAATTTTTTAAGTAATATATGAAGGGCAAATACCAACAAAATTCTAAGTCAACGACCATACCATGCTGGGACTCGCCAGTTCCCGTTCGATCACTGAAGTTAAGCAGCATTGGGCGCGGTCAATACTTGGATGGGTGACCGCTTAGGAACACCGCGTGCCGTTGGCAATTTTTTTGCATTTGCAGCTCTATATAGCAAGTTTTAACTCACGTAAAAAACAGTATATCGTACATTTTTTTAATTCCAAATAAATTTTTTGTACCGCAAGCACGTTTTCCTTACTTTTTCACCCTCATTCATTCACCCTCACCTCAAAAGATGCTCGGAGTTATAATTCGCCCTTGCTCGTCTCCGCGGTGCACAATATACTATTATATACCGCGATTGCGTTTTTCTCACTTTTTCAAGCGTTTGGGGACGAGAATCTCGTCCCTAAAAGACGCTCGAAAAAGCGCGCGGCATTATAATTCGCCCTTGCTCGTCTCCGCGGTGCACAATGTACTATTAATATACCATTATTGAAATAAGTTCATTTGAATAAGTGACAGTCAACTATTAAACGATATCCACATCGATAGCCACTAATAAAAATAGATAGATTTTTTAAAAAAGTTAATTCAATCAATACTTACACGTGGTTTTTTTATTTCCAGATAATAATTGCAAATTTGGTGATTTGTGTTGTGGGAAGTTACGAGGATGAACACACGACTTATCACGAGACATCCAAGCCCGTGAACGTTCCGATTTATAAAAAATATGCAATTCCGATTCCACATCCGGTTCCAGTGCCAGTCGCTCAGCACATCAAAGTTCCGATTCCTCAACCATATCAGGTTCAGGTCGCGATTCCTCATCCGGTTCCGGTGGAGGTTATCAAACAAATCGAAATTCCAATCGAGAAGCCCGAGCCTTATGTTGTTGAGAAAAAAGTAATTATCCCTTAATAATTTAATATTTTATATTAAAATTACATTCTTTTTAATTCACTTGAACAGATTTTCTTCTCTCAATAGGGTGGGGGGAGCAAAATGGGGTACTTAAGGGGTTACATGGGTTTCGTCGAAAAAAAAAAATTATATTTTCAAGAATTTTTTTTTCATATAATAAATGAAATATTTTATTTAAACTTTTTACT
>JAPYYX010003088.1:0-12426 GCA_030522605.1 Cremastinae sp. B BG-2022a
AGTTTTACAACATATTTTCTACTACAGCTTGGAGTACAATTCCGTAAATGTACTTGCCTCCTTATTTTACAGCATATATGCTGTTTTTTGGTAGATTATAAATTTTCAATGGTAAATTACTTTTGACAAGTCCTTGGGAGTTTTAGCTGTCGATAAATATTCACGAGAGCAGGAAATGTGGTAGCGTAGCGAAACGCGCTCTCTGTCTCTTTTCTGAGCGAAGGACAAAGAGTGTGAGAAGGAGAGTCGAGAAATGTTCTCTCTTCGGCTGCATCCAGCCAGGAGTGTGCGGGATCGAAGTGTGTGTCCCGCGATGCTCGTTCACGCCGAGCCAAGTGTGATATGTGGCACCGTGGCGAATCCGTGATCTACGTTCGAGTAGCTACATTGTCACGCTAATATACATATAAATATACATATGCATACACAAAGTGAATGCACTTTTTTGTGCCTGACAGCTCAAAAAACGAAAAAATTGCAAGTTTCGACATTTTTAATAAAATTCTCCGATAATTTTAGAAACTAGGAGCTATTATTAATTTTTTTTACACATGCAAAAATTGTTCTATGAAAAAAGTGATGAAAAGTTTAAAAACTTTTACACATAATATTGAAAAATTATTACAACAATTTGTTCACTTTTTGATCTGTTTTAATTTCTTGCTTAATTACATAATTTTTACCAGTACTTAAAAATTTTTTTTGTATAGCTAAAAATAGTGTTTCGTGGAAATATTTCTCATACGGACTTTTCATGCAATATGTATATGCATTTGATATTGCGGCAAGTATACCTCGTGTACCTCTGCTCTTTACTTTTATTTTATTATTTCCATATACACTCGCATCTACAATATGCACACGAAGGTATAAATAATATATAGATATTGAAAACTCTCTCTTTCCTCTGAGTGCTATTCCCAGAGTCTTCGTGTCGCAGTAGTGGTAGTTACCGGGCTAGCAATGGTATTAGTAGGGTGTACCTTACTCCAGTGAACGGAGAACGCTGTCAGTTCTCTTCGGAGATTGCATAGGCTTCGAGCATACGGGAGATCCTTGCGCATCTCGCTTACCCATCCCAGGACTCGCATTCACTCGAATTTTGAAGCTTGTCAAGTGTAGTGAAACAAACGAAAAAAATACACAACATAGATTTTAAAAAAAACGACTTTACTTCAAAGACAAAATAAATATCGAACATGGAGTTTAGAAATTAAAAAGAAATTTTTTTTATTGATATTTTAAGATAAAATTAGATCCTGCTCGGTCGAGAGGTGTATGACGTCACGTATCAGACGACGCGAGGAGAAAAAAGTGGCGAGACTCTCGTCGTTCGACGATACAGTTAGAATCGAAAGAGTTTCGACGAAAAAGGAGTTCCGAGGACTCGGAGTTTAGTTTGTCCTGCGTGGGCTAGATATATCGACTCATTCCCGGACAAGATTTCGCTCAGATAGAGCTCGAGAGAGAAAAAAACGCCGTATGTGGGTAAAGGAGACAAAAAGAGGGTATTACTTAGCTGAGCATTAAAAAAGTGTGTCTGACCAGTGCGTGACTTATCTACTTAAAGATTCTTCTTTTTTTCTTCCTAAACTCGCTGTTCCACTAATGCGCGTGAATAAATTTTTTTCGTCCATTATTTTAAGTGCTTTTTTTATTGTTGAGTGAGGCGAGTTGGAGAACAATTGTGGATTAATCGAGGTAAGAATTTTGATTTTTTTAAAAATAGCAATCAATGATTTTCCTTGAACGTTTTTTTTAAAAATACGTACAGGTAAGACTGAAGCTTGTGAAATTTGAATAAATGAATCGACGAGCAAGACAATGAGGACTATTTTGAGAAAAATCGTTCGTATCGTCTATCTCCGATTCAGAAACGATTTTTCGCAGTCTTCAGGTTTCCAGTCACGATTGACATTATAAGGCTCTTTCTCCTTGCCGATGACGTCACAAATAACTATGTGTATTTTTATAAGAAGTACAAGAGTGTGTCCGTACCAGGCCTAGTCTGCGATGTGTGAGTAATGAATGGCTGAGGAATCAAATACACAAATGTATAGGATTTTCCGTGTAAAATGACCCCGAATATTCCTCCATTGAACTTTGCCAAAATTTCAACTTTTGATATAATCTAAAAACACATTTTACATTTAAATATAAAGTATTTAAATTAAATTATAGAAATATAATATAAAAAATTCTTCGATTATTAAATTTATGATAAAATTTGAATTTTAAAAAATGGTGAAATTCTTTTGGGAATTTCACATAGGAAATACAGAACTTGTCCGTTTATCCTTGAGAAGAATCTTATTTCCGTGAGGAAAGGAGGAGAGAAAATATAAAAGGATAATACAACCCGTGGTGGATGTTGATATGACAGAGAAGATGCGATTTGTCGTACAAACGATTACTTATCGAATTAGAAGCTTTTAATATGCCATTATATCTTCGCGAACTAATGGCCGGCGTGGAAAACGTGTAACGTATTTATTCCTATCTTACCGTCAAAGCGTATGCATAGTTTAAACGCTAGAAGCGAGTCCAATAATTCTCCAACCTGCTTGACTAATCGTAACCAGGATGGAGCGAGGATTCAACATCCTTAAATAACGTTTAAAGTCTCTTCCGACATTCTCGTTTTATTGAATGGTACAAACCTTCCGAAGAAATTAGAAAAAAAATTTCGTGATTTAAATCAAGATCTTTAATTTTTTTTTAAATTCTATGATCATGATTTGGAGTTTGGTGAATTTAAGAAAAATCGCGAACAAGCTAAAAAGTTAACGTTAAAAATGTCTTCGTGGAACGATTCAATAAGAAATGTTTTTTATTCTGATACTTCAATGTAAATTCAATAAGCAGAAAAAAATTTCACGATTTATTCAATCAACGTTTTTCCAATTTTTTCATTTGAGCGAACATAAATTGGAATTTCAAGTAGAGTTTAGTAGAAATCACGAACAGGATACAAAGTTCTAACTCCGTTAAAATATGTTTTCGGAGAAAGATTCAATAAAAACGTTATTCACATTCTCGTATTTTGATTAACGTTCGAGTCATAGGAGTGCGCAGTGACACTTTAAGCTCGGGATGTCGAGATATTCCTCGCGCGCGAATATCGTCCTTTTGACCTTAAGGCGTCGATATCCCTGCCCATCGGAAAAGCTCTCGATGACCGTATGACCTTCACAGAGCGGGACGACTGGCGTTGCGAATCATCACGAGGCGTCACACGCATCGTAAACGTTCAGCGAATTCCTCTTCCTGATCCTACTCCTTCCTTTTTATCAACGTCCCTTCTCCATAAGTCGCGACCGTGACTAATCAAACTTTCAGGGAGGAAAAAATAAAAAAAAATTTTAAATGGAATTCATGAATTCGTTTTATTTATTTTTATTCACTTTTTTACATCAAGAATGTTTTAATTTCAATGAAATATCTTCGTAGAAAGTCACCAGGTCCTGATTTTCATCTCGACAATAAAATGTTCATTCGCGAATTTTGTTAAATCGAGTATTAAGAACTTTGCTCAATCGTGCCATTCTCACGGTCTACAAAATGAAAATCGTTCATTATTCAATTATCTCACGAGATCAACGTCCTCTCGCCCCGATCCGTGACAGATTTCGATACAATTGAACACCAAGGCGGCGACGATTTTTTTCTTTCCCGTCTCTCCGTACATGATCTCGCACAATATGAAAATGTCGACGAATCAGGGACCGAGGAAAAAAAAAATTATTCGCACGGCTGTATCTGTGGCTTAGTTGTGGTCCGAATGCCGCGCTGTGAAAATAATATAAAAGTATGCGTCTACAAAAAAAGGAAAAAAGATACAAAAGAGCGAAAAAACCACAAAATTCGTACCTGGTAACTAAAAGTTGCGCGAGACTGTTTCGTGAGGCTGAGGATAAAAGAGACTGAAAAAGAAATAAGAAAAAAAAAACATTTTTCGCTGACGACCTGGTGACACGTTTGTAACCAGCGGTCTCGTTATCTCATAATTTTCATCGTGGCGAGGACGAATGAATAAAAAAATGTTGTGGTCAGTGACACCTGCATCAATTTTTTTCTTGTTAAGAAAAAATTGTGAAGGGACTTAACTTTCGAAATTTTGTTGCACACTCTCAACGAGGCAGTGAAACTCTTTTAATTCGTTCCCTTTTTTTCTTCTCTCATTATTTACTCGATTGGGAACGTGAGTGCGCTCCAATTGCCTTCTCTCTTTCGGTTACATGAAAATATGAAATCCCGGACCGGAATTTTAATGAGGAATCAGTCGAGTGACGTAAGAATTTGCGAAATTTATTTCTGGATATAAATTATATTCAAAAAGTGAAATTATTGAATTGATCAACACTTTATTGATCTTTTGAAGACCGTAAACCATCGAGAATAAAATTGTAATAAAAATCAAACGAAAAATAAATTTATAGAAAACTTCGATCGCTTATGTAATCGAATATCAATAAATAAATTGTGTAAATACACAATGAAATTATTAAAATAAATCAAATTTCAAAAATAGTATGAAAATGTTTAAAAATAAATATAAAATTGTTTAGTGGGAGAATTCTCGGGAACGAGTAACGGAGCACTTGTTCTCGCGAAAGATCCAGTCTCCTCGATATAAAATTACCAAATTCCATTCGTGGATCCCTTTCTCTTCGGGCTTTCGTCTTCATGAAATCAACAAGATGTCAGAGAGCAAGAAGGAAAGAAAGATAGAGAGTAATTTTCTCTACCTGCTGAAGAGAGAAACCGATCCAAAGCGAAACGATGATGCTCGGACGTCCCACGCTAAATACGAAATCCAGGCGCAGTTAACTCGAAGAGCACACGCGCGTACACAGTCTCGAGAGCGCGCACACGAATTTATTTGAAATAAGATCGAGGTGCGCGTGGGTGCGATTCGCGAAGGATGCTAAAAGAGATCCGGCCTTATACGAGGCGTCGACGGATATATCGAACACACGAATACAAACTGAAATTCAACGAACTTTGAAAATTCTCTTCGATACTCGCGGAGAAAGGCTCGATCGATCGATATCGATTTTCTCTTTTGTTTTAGATTCAAAAAACGAAATGAACATTTTCTTGAAATTTTCGTGACACGATTTGCATTTTTGATCCTCGAAGTTGAAAAAAATTTGGTTATTGATGGATTTTTTGTGTCCTGAGTTTGGAAAAGTTTTTAAAAATGCAGATATAAGAGGACGAGAGGCTGAGGTGCCAAAATTAGCATCGGGCATTTTATTGGTTCCAGTTCAACCGCGACAATGATTCCGAGGATCATTGACCCGAGGATTCGAAGAAAAACAGAATTTTAAACACACACGGTACAACAACACCGATTGTCTTGAATTACATAAAAAATTGACGGATCGTAACCAAAATGTTTTCGAATTCCGTTTTTATAGACGTATCGCCAGAAATGTTTTCGCGTTTGCTCCTTTACGATACGCCAAAAATAATTTTTTTTTCATGCTTTTTTCACTTTCCCGGAGCCTGGGTCGTATATATTTTAGTGCTTTGAGAGCTGAAGGGGTTTTTTTCGATGCTATTGTAGCAATATAAAGATGAGCAAAATAAAAAAAAAGACGAATATAAAAAAGGAGAACGGAGTCAAAGAATGAAATGTCCTCTTCTGGATTTCTCTCGTTTTACTACTTCAAGTCAATGGAAGTGTTATTATCATCCTTCCCTTCTTCCTCTTCGCTTCATTTCTCGCCACGAGAAGATCCAAGAATGTCAACAGAACGCCAGAAAACAACGTAAAAAAATAATTTTATGTCCTGTCGTTCTCTTTCAGTATTTCAGGACACAATCTCCGTTCGGTGAATTTCCTTTGTTCCTCATCCTTACGGGAGTCATGCAAATTTTTGACAATAAAAAAGAATTTGATTCAACAAGAATCAACAACGGAAAATAAAAAGATTTTTCATCTCTCCCCTGGAAGAAATTGTCTTCCTTTTTTTTCCGATACTAATTTTCAGGTCTTCTTCTCGAGATAAATTAATGGCAATTCCTATGCACGGAATATATGCAAATTTTCTACGTCCACGCACGTACGGCTCATAGAATCTCACAATAATAATAATAATTATTATTATTATTAGTATTATTGCCATTATTAGCTGTTGTTGTTATTATTATTTTCAAGTCCATAAGCAATCGAGATTCGCCTCGTGTGAGACTTGAAAAGTAGAATTTGTTATATATATTTGTGTATATGTATGTATAATTTGTGGACGTTCCTAATCTTTTGAAGTGCCATCAGGTCCTCTGGTTTATTACGACGAGTTGGGAGTTCGATGACTTCTATTTCGTTGAGTTCTCTTCTTTCTCGTACTCTCTCTCTCTTCGTCTTCCTCTCGCTCTGAAATTATTTACACACACTCATATAGATGTTTTCACCATCGTACACCAGTTGGTTTGGTCCAGACACTATCGTAATGCATCTCTGATATTTTTTGCTTTTTTGTTCATCTTCTTGATTTGGAGTTTTTCTTGGGTTAATTAGAAGCGAATTGTAAGCCGTATATCGAAGAAGGGAGAGTGCATATTTTCTTTTTGAATAAAAAAATAATTGAATATATATTTCATATGGTAATGACGAATTAAAATATTTAATGCTGTTGAGATTTTTATAAATAAATCGGTGGAGCGGTTTGCGATTACGTTCGATTGCTAGAGAAAATTTGGCACAGTTTTTTGAGGTGCGCCAGTAACCGATTTCATCTCAATTTGCCAGCTCGTTCGCTCTAATGATTTCAATAGAAATCCAGGATATCCGGAACAACTTTTGTTACTCGAGTAAAAAGTTGTCATATTTTTTTTATTCGAATTCTTTTATTACTATATTCTTACTCTCCAGTGAACGCTCATTTGCAATCAGATGAGTCTCTAATCTAGGCCACGATACGATAAAGATCAATCGATGAAAAATAATAGAATTGCTCGCGAGTAATTCACTAATATTTCAAGGTAGAAAAAATGAGATGTATAGAACTTTTTTTTTATTTAAATATGTAATAAAATGGAAATATTTTAAAATGATTTTTACCTGTTTAAATATACCTTAAGAAAGTCATTGAGGTCAAAGTCAAAGTCAAAGTCTCCAATTCCCGTGAATTAGGTTGCTGAATTTTTTATATCAATTTGAATAAAAATTGTTCTATCTTAAAAGTCTCACGCAGCCACAATTTAAAAAAAGGAAAAGTTGAATAAAAGTGAAAAGATAAGAGTCAAAGGACTAGGTCGCCGCGAGCCTCTGTCCCCAGGCAATAATCGCGATAGTCATTCGAGTTGGGAGCCGCTAGTTTTTTTTTTTATTGCATCGCGGCCTCCCTTGCAGCAGCAAAGAATTTTTTCCAGCCTGTAGACAAGAATTTCTCCGATCGCGAGGTCCAACCAGGTTGTTACATTGCAGAAAATCGAGACGGAGGAAAAAAATGGCGAAGGAGTAAGAGAAAAATATAAAAAAGAATGCTCTAGGTGAGAAGACTTCCTTTTCTGTGTGGTCCTGCGGATGCTCTATTTTTTGTTTCCTCCTTTTTCATTCTCTTCCTATTCTTCCCTTTATTCCGGTGTGGGTGTGACCGCAACGAAAGTCGTGAACGAGCACTTTTCCACGCTTCTGGGAAGAATAAGAGACCCGATTGCAACGGAAATCCAAGTCCCCTCGAACCAAAAGATTGTCGTCCTAATACGGACCACTGGATTATATTTTATATCGTTTTATTCCAGTTATCAAAAATAAATTTACTTTTTTTCAATGTTAACCCAATTATTGTGAGTAAGATTCAGGTTTTCATACGCAAACAAAAAAAAATGTAACAGCAAACGAAACTAGATCGTGATTCAAACCACATTAAGTCAATTTTTTTTAATTTTCAAAATTTTTAGCTGATTTGAAATTTATAAATTCATTTCATATTTGTATTAATGTTATTCATTTGACATTAAAATATTGTATAATTTTTTTGTTTAAATTTTCGTTTTTTATTCTATTTTTGATTATATATCCTCTGATTTCATTTTAATTGAGAGAAAAAATGAAAGATCTCCGCTACGACCGAAGTGCAATCTGGGTCTGATCCTTCTTCCTCGCACGCGCGTTTCTCAAGAGCTTTCTCGAGACTCCGCGCCGTCTCGAAGCCTCGAGCGATCCAGAGCAATTTCACTCTCATTTTTTCTTTTCGTTTTCTCTCTCCGTTTCCCCGACGCATATTCGCCGAAATTTGTTGGCCATTCTGTATATCCCTCGCACCGATTTCGTCGATATTACAGATTCGTGCATCCGAGAACTCTCAATCGCAGCGTAGACAAAAGCTTTGGCTCGATCCCGCTGCATTTTTTTCTCTTCTTTCTTCCTTCCACTTCATCCGCTTCATTCTCCTCTCGCTCCTGTTCTCGCCAGATAAATCAGTAGAAACGCAACTAAAGTGCCAATTATGGCTGACGTGCGCAAAATCGTTTACCGCGAATTCTTTCGTCCGGACTCTCCCCCTTTTCAATCCTTTTTTTTTATTCTTTTATCCCACACCGTGCAGTCTCCGAAAAATTTTTTAGGAATTCAGCTCGAATTTTCGATCGAAGATTATTAATTGTTATAAAAAATTCTTTGCGATGAAATACATTGAGCACGAATTACACGCAATGCACGAATTTACACGAATTTTCAATCGAAGGTCTTTAATTGTAGTCGTCGGTTCTACAATGAACTTGATTTAGAATTAAGCATAAAAGTTTTTAAATATTTTTATGAATTAACTTATTAAAACGTTCTTTGAACATTAATAAAAAAATCTCTTTACGTTAAAATTTATTGAGTACAAGTTACACGCAAGGTAAGACACGATTTTATTCCAACATCGAGTACAAGTGTACATAAGCGTAAAAATATCGTAAGCGTAAGTTTCTTGAACGAGGTACGCGCGAATGCACGACTGAATGCACAAATTTAAAGTCACATATATCGCATACGGTATAATGGATTATAATAAGCTCGAGAATGATTGAAGTGTGGGTGCAACGGATGACATACAAGCGTCGGTAGTCGCTTGGTACAATCTATATACGTGTTTGATATATAGAAATACATAGACGGTAAATGATTCCGTAAGACAACGTCCTTGCTACTTCCCACACTGCGCTGGAGCGAGGACATCTCTCGTGTCTCCACGATTGCGATATGCGACACTCTTTCACAGACGAGCATACAGTCAGACTTTAAGTGCACATTCTAACTCACGAAATATCAAAATTCCGAATGTGAATCAATTTTTTTTTCAAAATTAATTTTAGAGCATGAAATATTATCAATTTTTTTAAGTCTCAGTCTTTATTAGAATTTAATTAGGATCATTTTTTAATTTTTAATTTTTTATTGAATTTCGAAAAGAATTTGAAAAATTGTTTACCAATAATCCTGCCATAATCAGTAGATAAAAAATCTAAATAATTTAAGATAATTGAAAAGTTTTTCGGGATAAATGAGTGTACACGAGCGCAACTGTAACAAACAGCTAAAGATCGAACTTTTTTAAGTTTTATTTTATTTTTTTCGAGAGCACAAAGCGACACACCTTTCCATTTGTTCTTTTCACAGAATCGAAAAAAGTACCAAATCCCGTCGTCTGTTTCTCCTCATTTTGTTTTTTTTTGTTTTCATCTCCGCGTCTCTCCCGCCTTCGTTTTTTTATCCGCGAATCTTCGCGTATTCGTGTCACGCGTGTTATACAACCTGGCGCAATTCTCGGAGAGCGGAGTGTGTTCGTGCGTGCGCGTGTACCTTATTGGAAGTTACGTAATAACGCGTTTTGTGTGGCCGCGCGAGCGCAAACACCGCTGGAATAAAAATCGCGCACCGGCTCTCTGTTGCGTGATGACAAAAAATGTATAAGAGCAAGGCAGCGGTAAGAGAGAAAAGAAACATAAAAATGAAAAATAATAATACTTGAATGTATATACGGGCGACGATGTGCGCGAGGAATCGCGTTTCAAAAACGACTTTTAATCCTGACTAGCCGGTTAACGCGAGTGCACGCAATATTTAAAAGTTACGTACGAGACAGATATTGGAGAATATGAAGCATCGTGAAAATTCTCAGGAACGAGAAAATATTTTTAAAAACTACACATATAAATACTGGTTTTTACATTATTATTAAAAGTCCAATAACAAAATTCTTCTTTTTACCTTTTTTCGGTAATTTTTGTTCAATGGTGCATTTCACCCGAATGATGATTTTTCTTCCATTCAAAATAATGCACACGTGAGTGATCGATTTACGAGGCGGGTGTGGCGTCGACACGGAGCACGTAATGTCAGGATTTGAGATTGGAGACACATCAACGTTGAGAAGAAATCTCTCTCGGAATCTCCCGAATCGATAGATTCAAAATAATCTTAACGAGAATATCGACTACGTTTGCAAATACAAAATTTCCAGCGAGTATTTCTCAAACACCTTTTACATAAGGAGATGAAAAAAAGTGAAAAAATATATACAGAATGAAAAAGAGAATTTCTGTTAACTGTACTGCTGGCCAGTGGCCATAAAACGATAGGGTCGAAGGTCGTTTTCATCCAGGGAATCTTTTCTTCAATCCTCTTCCGGGCTAAAAGTAAACGGACACCTGTGCACCGATCTTTCTCTCGGATTCTCGTCGTTACCTCTCAGTGCATATACCAACTGGAATTTTTATCCTGAAAATTCTCACCAATTTCAGTTCAACTTCTCACCCTTAATTTTACGATGAGGTCCATGAAAATCTAATTCCACACAGCTCGATAAATCGAATCCTCATGAAATTTCGATGAAAAGCAAATTTTTATACAAGTCTCTGGAAAAAATTGAGAGGCAGCGAGTGTATGTTCGCAGTCGAAAAAAGGGAAGTGAAGGAGAACGGAGAAGGATGAAACGCCCACTTGCATCTCTCGAGGGGAAATGTCACGGGGCATGATTGATTGGTGGCTTCGCCAGTCCGGTGCGGATCTTTCTTTCATTTTATTTCCTATATAAGCAGCCAATGTTCCTTCTATCCTTATATACAATTTGCGTATATGATATATCAACCGTTCTTGTGAAAGGACGAGGACGAATATAACGAGAATGAAGGAGAACGAATAATATCGCGTACGTATATATTTACGGTATTGCATTTGCTCGGTGCTAAGTCAGAGGTCACGTGACTCTCGGTATATACACTTTCATACACGTACGTACAATGTACGGTGATAATAAATGCGCGAGAAAAATTCACTCCCAAAAAGGTCTATCCGTTTATCGAATAAAAAAAATTAATTGCTTGAGTGACACAATAATATCAATTATTCAGCATTGCTTTGTCTTATTTAAATAAAAATGTAATGTATCGATAGAAAATCTAACAACGTATAATTGATTTATCTGTCGTCGTTGGAAACATTGATAAATTTCGATCGATGAGTCTCTCAGGCTGGTAAATAAAAAAAAAGTATGTCCATCGTTTCTTGCAAATCGAATAAAAATTATGGGAAGAAGAGATTACATTATCCGATGTCGAGGTATGCGTATACGTATAAAATATAAATTAAGATTATGTTATTATCGAATGAAATCTCTTTGATCTTGGTCTTTGTTGCAACGAGTCTGATCGTCAAGGATATTTCCTCGTCATCTCGAAGACATCGCTGGATTCAGGGTCGCCCTCAGTCGGTCTATTGTCGAGAATCAACCACCCGAGATAAAGAGATTGAAGAGAGAAAAATCGGAAGTGGAGGATGAAGAAAAATCGGGAGAGGAAGAGAGAGAGAGAGATGAAAAGAGAAAAATTATTATTAAAGAACGAGAGAGAAAATCAGTCTCTCGTCTTGTCCTTTGTACAAATCGTATACACACATATTAAATACGTATGCTCGCATCTGTGTTCTCGTACGTGTATTTTCGTATTTATATACGCCAGGATGCATCCTACATTGCGATAAGTGCGATAGGACTGTTGGAACGTACGGGAGGTCGCGGTGATGATGTACTTGCCGGAGAAAGAGGATTCCTTCGTGCCAACCAACAGACCATTCCATTGTGTGGAAATGATCAAGTGGAAAGTTTATCCTATCGTCATTCAAAATATACGTTCATTTTTTCAAGTTTACAAACACAGAATTTGTTTAAATACTATTTTATTTCAATAAGAATTGGTCGCTAAATAAAAGATCTACTTAAGGGGTCATCTCAGTGTGACCCTCCGAAAAATTTCTGATTTTTGCGATTTTTTTTTTTAATGTTGCAATCAAGTAATCGGTCCGGTTTTTTTTTTATAAATAAATACATTCACGATGAATACAACATGATTTTTTAAATGTTTATTTATTAGGTTTATAACTGTTAAATAAATGACTCAAAAAAATGTAAGTTTTTGCATGGTGGCCACGAT
>JAPYYX010003089.1:0-18169 GCA_030522605.1 Cremastinae sp. B BG-2022a
GAAAATTGAATTTGTTTCCTTCAATTGTGATTAAAAAACAAAAAATTCAGCGTATTTAAACCCTTGGAATCGGAAATTTTTCTTAAGTACCCCATTTTGACCCCCCCCCCCTCCCCTATGTATGTACATATTTATGTGTATGGATGCTGCAAGTATTAATGTTTCATGATAAGCTAAAAACATTTTTCTTACCGATGAAACTTTAATATTTATATTCAATTTTTGACAATTGGAAAAATTTCAATTACTAGCCTTTTGCGAATAAATTACATTGGACATGATGTTAAGAATTGTTTTTCATATTTTATTATAAAAAGTAAAGTGATCTTTGGTGGGAAAAAAATTCAAAATAATGCGAAATTAAAATCAATGTGGGGAAGAAAAATTGTCAAACACGTCGCCTTCGTGAATGGGAGTGAGGAAAAATTCTGTCAGCGTTTTCCGAGATTTTTCATTGGCATACCTTTCAGCCTGACAATTATATATAGCTCAGCTGACATCTTTCCGGGCTTCATCTCTTCTGTATGCGTTCATCAAGAGACTCACAACACTCGGGGCTCGTTTTTTTTCTCCCCTCGACCGCGAGAGTACACAAAGTGCGCGCGTATAATGGAGCTTCGCAAACAGCGTCTAGTCCCTGCGTCTTATGTGTAACGGCCGAAATGGAAAGAGGAAAAGAAAAATATAGAGTGAAGAGGAAAATGTCGCGCCAAAGGGACGCGCCGTTATCGGGCACACACGTTTCGTGTGTACGCAACGTCCCCCGCTTCGTATTAAAGTTTTATAGTTTCAGAGCTTTCGAGGTTGAGAGGGATAACGGAGAGAACGACGGGGAGAGAAAAAAAAGGGAAGGAGCAGCGAGATGCGTTTTTTTTCTCCTCTCTCTTCACGCGTATGATTTTTTTTTTGTCTTTTCGCATAGACACTCTTTATAGCGTCGACATTTCAGCATCCTGCTCGTATATACGAGAGGGACCAAGAACAAACGCGTCTTTTTTTATCCAAGTCTTTCATATCAGCATGATCGTTCCTCTCTTCGGTGCTGAATCTTTATGGCCCCGTCGCGAGAGGGATCGTCCAATGGAATGAAAGACCTCCTTGTTAGTTCACTAACGTTCCAACTACCACCAAAACGAACGTGCTTCCTTATAACGGGATTTTTATTATTACTTTTATTTGCTTTTTTCTACACTGGTCCTTTTTTATTTCGATTCTTTTATTTTTCGGTGCTGCCTCTGGAAAATATGGAGACGTCTGGATTTATACGGATTTCCGATAGTTCGCAGGCAACCGCTGAGGATTTGAAATTATTCAAGGACTTGATACATTGAATGAATAATCAATTCTGAATTTTTAGGCCATTTTCCGACTAGACACGCTTACAATTCGATATTCTGTATCAAATATTCCTCAGTTAATGAAAGCAACCCGGAAATGAATAAATGAGATAATCACAGCAGCGTTTCCTTGATCAATTATCTGTGGAAAAATGTTTCAGTAACCCAGATTTAAGGTATTCCTTGCATGAAAGATGAGTTATCTTCAGACTTCACTGAAAATTTGCAAAAATGTCATATAGGTGATGTCACATGTACGAATGTGTAAAATTTCTGGGGCTTTTACCGACTGAAAAGTCAAGATATTTGTTCTGGAAAATCGTCATTTTTTCACAATTTCCCATAAGAGCCCGTGTTAAATATCACGATGTCAACGACGAGTATCTGGATTTTTCGGTCAGTGAAGCTTATTGCAATTTTGCGCACATTTTTATATAACATCAAAGAAGCTTCAATAAATTTTTTACAAAAATTTTAAGATAAACATTTTTATAATTTTGTTTATTATATAACAAATAAGCTTTACGTAGGATCAATTTGAATTTTGAGTATGTTTTTCGTTAATTGATTTGCAATAACTTTTCCTCATGGACTTAAATGCTCAGTTCACTTGGAATATGAGAAAAAACGAAATCAAAATATTCCGATATCCCCCCCCTCGCGCTAGGAATACCTTATATACGACAAAAAGTTTCGTTAGAAAAAAGGGTTATTGGAAAAAGTAGTGGGATTAATTCATTTAGAGATGAAGTCGTTAATTTTGTAACAGTTCTGATCTTTTTTCATTATCGTCTGAATGATAATTTCTTTGACATCTTCTTCTTTTTTTACGGAGACTCGAGTTTGCCTGTATGTTTCCCGTCTCGCGAGAAACGCGAGGCGAGTCTGAGGGTGCTCCAGATAAAATAATTGGAGAGACGAGCGTTAATTAGCTTTCGTGACAATGGCGATGAAGATGAAGAAAGAGGGAACGCGATATCTTCGCCCAATGCTCAGACCCCCTATCCATGCACCGAGACTTCCTCATTGCTTAACGATCTTTACCATCCGAGCTCACTCGTAAAACTTTCGTTATCCTTCACCGAGATTCTCCTCATAATTTGCTCCATACAGAAAAGTGAAAAAATTCAATCGCCGTACCGAGTTAAACGCTCCAGCATCGTTAGGATAAACGTATTAAGACGTTCGTTTATTTTTTAAAATAATCAGACCTGGAAAGTTCAGGGTTCTTGAACTTCTGAAAATTTTTTCTTGGAAAGTCAGTAAACAATTTATGAAATCACTCAAAAAACGTGTATAATATTGAAAGTAAAAAATGGCAAGATAAAAGGTCATGGAAACATAAAATTGCAATCTCCAATTTGACCCTATCTTTTTTGAAAAAATATTTTTAGTTATAGTTTGCCTAAAAAAATCAAATGACACTATAGTTATCTTCAATAGAATCATCAAAAAGAGTTCAATAATGTTTCCGCATCTTTGAAATGATCATAAAGATGTTAATTTGCTTTTGAAAAAAATCAGTCCTCTCTTAAAAGATTTAGGATCTTTAAACTTCTGATGGAATATTGTCAAATCAGGCAAAAACCAGATAACTTTAATCAAAATTATAATATTGAAATGAAGGAAGTGCCAAAGCAAAAACTCATGGAAGAAATAAAAGCAACTAAAATCTCCATTTCAAAATAAATTTTTTCAAATTTTATTTTCAGAAATTTCTGAATGCTACAAATGCAATTTGTCAAATATTTCTCAGCTTAAGGAGGTTCTGTCGCTTCATGCTAGTCAAATCAGTAACTGTTTTTTCGCGTTTTCAAATTGAACTGAATTAAACATATTCGCATATCTGATAATATTTTATAGTGTTAATTTGATTCACTTTCTTGTGTCAATTAGTATGGAGTCACGTGAAATGTCAACGAAATGGTACTTTTATGAGTGAATTTTTCTGTCAGAACTTCGGTGACTGTAATTTTTTATCTGAGAATCTCAATCAAAATCAAAAGTGTGGTAACCTTTTCTCAAAAGACTACAGCTTTTTCTAGCTTTTATGCAATTTTAGACAAGTTCATTCTCACTTTTTCAGTCGGCAATGCCACATCAAATTTCGCTACAGAGAAACTGACATTATATTCTTTACTGTCAGAAAAATTCCATTGCTAAAGTCCATTTTGATAATTATGACAATACCTCCTTAACCACATAACTGAAACGTAGACCTCTGAAATCGGTATCATGAGTATATACTTATAGGTCAGCAATACTTAAAAAATTTTTTTAAAAGATATTGTGAGCGTGCATTTTTGAAATTATGAAAGAGACGATAGGCAAGAAACGAGACCATACTTCAACGTAGCTGAAAAACCCGAAATGTCGGCGCGGACCGGGTCATAATGCAGTTACTAGCCTTTCCCGAGAAAAGGCTAGATGCATTGAGATGCACTGAGAGATTAAATCCCGTAAAAATCTCTTAACAAAGCTCAATATGAAAGGTTTGCCTCGGGGCGAGTTTGTCTTACTCGTTGTTAGTTATTATCATCTAAATGTTGTGGTGGGAGATGAGTTTCGAGGATTGCAGAAGTGCAAAAGCAGGAGAAACAAGAAAAATATATGGAAAGAGGGAGAGAGTAAGAAGGAGAGAGGGAGCATTGACGGTATATACATGCGGAGAAGAGAAAAGTTTGCAGTATATACATGTCGGTAGGTATATAGAAGAGCATGCTCACCGCTCGCCAACTCAAGGCATTGTGGATTGAGGCAAAGCGAGGAAAGGGGACGTAAGGGGAAACCGCGATATTCGCCGAGTACAAATAACGTAATATCCACAGCGAACGGTTGAGACAAAGCGAATGCGGCCGTGTACGTCTTTACTACGTCGAGTAACCTCGAATCTCGTTCCGCACACTCGCGCTCGCATCAGTAAGCACAACACGTTATTCGCATGCGTATAATACATATGTATGTGTGCACGGGACCACCTTTCGCTATGTGTACTATTATAAATATTTAAATCACACGCCGAGGTTAAAATAAACGTGGGTGTGCGGTCGCGCCCTAATCCGATGCGATACAAAAAAAGATTGCATATCATTCATGGTGAAATGATTTCAATTTTCATAATCACCATACTTTTTGTTCTCTTTTTATTTCTTATCTTTCTTATGCAAGTTTATATTTCTATAAGTTTCATTATCGTTGAATTTCCTATTGTCATTTTTTCCCCAAAGAATCTCTGCCATTCTATTAAAATCGTGATGTTTAAGATATTCGAGGAAATGATGATTCGTGGCGCTAGTTATATATTTTTCAAGGAATATTAATGACGCAATGAAAATGACGATCTTTTGTGTTATTGCGGTAGTAGCATCTCGATCTGCAGCGCAGAGACTCTTAGAAAAGTTGTTTTTTTCATATTTTAATATGAGGTGACAAAGCGGAAAAGAATAATAAAAGGAAGAAAAAAATTATTCGTCACAAAATTTTCTAGAACTTGGATTATTAACATCCTGTGTGTACTGGGTCTTCAAAAGAATAGTTGAAATTTCAAATTCAAATTTTGCTCCGATGCATGGAGAGTGGTCTTTAGACCACTTTTTGCATACGAAAAAAAATAGCTAGTAATAGGAACTGAAAGCCTGAAAGGGCACCCGGGTCTGGCCGTTCATCAGCAAATGCCAGCCGGTGCAAGTCGCCTCTGTTTCCTAAAAAGGGTCGTTGTATGCACGGGCGTTGATATTTTCGAAGGTAGCAGACGTATGCAGTTTTTTTTGCTTTTTTTTCATAGCTATACTCTTTTCACAGTTGAAATTATCGTTTCGTTTATTTTGATATTTTCCTTGAAATAATTTTATGTCGTAGTTGAAACTTTCACAAATTTCGTCAAGTTTACGTATTTTTATTGAAAAGTAAATGAAAAACAACGAATATTAATTGAATGCAACATTTTTTTATTATTTATTAGAATAAACGATTTTTGTGCATGCAAAATAAGAATGATTCCGTTATGATGTGCACCAAAATTCACAAAATAGTCCTCTCTCTCAAATTTTGCATAATTAGAAAACTTTTTATAGCCCACGGAAATGATACTTTATTCCCTCGAGAGCTTATTCTCGGCAGGTGCAAAATCCTGCACCCATTTTTTAAAATATTTACTCATTGCAGTGTTATGATTTACGATTGTCTTTAACTAAACTATACATATTTTCGACATTGTCGTTTTTCAAATAGCATCAGCAACGGTTTTAAACTTCTGACTATGGTAATTTCCTGGATACATGGTGGGCACTTGAGGAAATAACCATGAATTTTTAAAGATTTTTTGAAAGCCTAGAAAACTTAAAGAACACGCGGCTGTTCTCTAAAGGATCCAGTGTGCACACAGTTTGCCGAAAAATATAGCGTACATATGGCGGATTAATATATAAATATAAATCTCGTCTAAATTCTAGAGCACGGTGCCGGAAAAGAGTAAAGTAAAAACTTTTAAAAAATGCTACACGCTGACCTACTCGCACTGGAGTTAGCGTCAATCGTTCAGGAACATTTTATATGAAGGACTCTTTTTTTCGCTTGACTCAATCGTACAGAAACTTCGTGAAAAATAGTAATAAGAAATTTTATATTTTCATCAACACAAACGTTAATCTGGGTCAGGCTCACTCGTTAGAGCTCTGGATTATAACACTCGTTTCTGTCATTATCGTAGTTTTTAGGTAATATATGTTTTGGACCGCCTGAAAATGTAAGCATACGAGAAAAGTCATTTGAGGCATTCAATGTCATTTAGACCATTAAATTCTCGCCAGCGATTGCATTTTCATAAACCGAAACAAGGCTCGTGACGGTATAATCATTAATTTAAAAAAATTTTTTTAATTTATCATCATTTTTGCAAAATCGTATTTTTCATCGTTAGATAGTAGAAAAACTAAAAATAAACTGATTTTATTACAAAAAAGTCTTGAATTCTTTCGAGTTTGCTCATTCTCAAGATGTGTTTAACTTCACGTAAAAACGGGCCATGAAGTACGTGACGAAAGTTAGGGAAACCTGCCGAAGATTCTTTCGAAGAAGAAAAATCTCGGTCGCTTGGAACCCGCGTGACAGGTAACGATCCTTCGATTTCTATACAGAAAAATAGTGAAGAAAAAGTACGTGAATGGGAACGTTTAGTCCAGTCTCCGAGATGCATTCATGGGAACCAAGTTAGAAAATATTATCCCAAAAAATTCATGAGACTCCCTCGGGTTTCTGTATTGTATATGCGTATTTTACCTCCATTGGAAAAATGCTCTCGGTAAAAGTAAAAAATGTTCCCGGTAAAAATATGGTTTAAAAAAAGCGAGAACTTTTTTTTTATTTAAACGAATATCCCTTTTTTTTTGCATTTGGTTCATCGATCGCTTCGGCTAACGATGATGGATTTTACGAGCGCATCAAGGCTGACGCACGGAGGAATGCACCTCGTGGAAAATTATGAGTAATTAGTATACGAGAAACGTTGATGCGTTCTCGCTGGCTGCGTAACGATAACTATCTCAATGCGATGATCGATTACTAACGCCCGTAAAAGAACGCAATTGACATTGTTTCCCCATGAGATAAGACCTTCCGATCGCCAGGATATTCCAGCGAAGAAAAATTGCATTGAAAGCGACTCATGCAGTTTGAAATACGATCCTTGTAACCATTTCCAGCAACTGCTTACTTAACGCGCCGCAAAATTGATTCTTTCAGAACGTTAAAATCACATGCACTTCAATCAAGACTTTTATTTTGATTCTATGTAAGATTTAAATATTTTTCAAAATGAATACAAATTGATTGTTATGAATTTTTTAAATTTTTTAATCTGTTAACAAATTTTTTTATTAAACAGAAAATAAAATGCTCCAAGTATTCATTTATGAATGCGCATTTATTTTTAAAAAAAGTACAAAAGCCTTATATGACATGAAAATGATTTTTGCATAATTTTTACTTCATCACGCAATTTTTGAAAATTTTACATATTCATTTTAATAATTTCCTTATAATTTTGATATATCTTGATTCGCAGTTTAGGTTATAAAGTGTCAAATTACGGAAGTCAATATGCTGGGATTATCTCCGAGGTGGAGCTATGAATGGCAGATTGGACGAATTTTAGAAATCTGGGAAAGAAATAGATGAACCAAGCAAGATATGATGTGTGTTCGCGCTCTTGGATTTTTCTCAACGCCCAGGTGAGCTAAGCTGCCGAGAGGCAACATTTTCAGTATACATATAGGAAGGAGAAAAGGGGGAATGACGTCTTCCTGACAGTGCAATCTTCGATAAGTAAATCCCATTCCGTGTGGCGTGTGCGAAAGAACAGCCAAAGTGCCAAGGTGAAGTAGAAGACTTCCTTCCACTTTCCGACCTCTTCGCTTCCATTTTTATCTCATTCCTTTCCTCCACCGTTTTTTTCTTTCCCCAGCACTTTTTTATTTCTCTATTTTTCGTACTTTCTTATCTTCTTCTAGCTCGTGTAGCCTTTATTTCTCTCGTACGTCGCTGTACGAGCAAGAAAATAGCCGAGCATCCGAGACGAGTCAGCGGGAGGGATCCGCATCAGGAACGACCGGGCGAATTGACCATTCCAGGGTACACTTGTCATCCGCGAAAAAAGTGCCATCCGATTTTAACATGCGACTTGTCATCGACAGAAGTGCCCATCTGATAGCTTCAAATGTATGCGATTGAATAATCTCAGGGTGTAAATCCACATACTATTTTGTGTTTTATTTCATGACTTTTTTTAGATTTTGTCGTACATCTAATTAAACGTTGAATAAATTATTACAAGCGCCAATTTTTATCTACGTCATTGTTTTTACGTTCGTTTCTCAAATTAGAGACAGTCCCAAATTTAATTCGTGGCCATTGCTATTTCATCATCAGCACAGCACTCTTATTTAATGAAGTAACATTAGTGAAAGAAGCAAGTCGCATCGTTATACGCGTATTAGAGTTCGGAGAAACATTCATAAGAAAATATGGCGATCTATTACAAACAGAATTCTCTCACTAATGGAGCACTAATGTGCCATTATCGTCGAACTTTATCACTTTTATGACCTTGCCTTCAAATAATTTTCTACAAAAAAGAACATTGTCGTCTATTTTGATAAGATATAAATAAATCTAGAATAAAAAATCAAATATAAATATTCGTTTTACTAACCGAAATTATTAAATGAAACGTAAATAATTTATTGTTTGTAGAATACAAAATTATCAAGATGATGCTGATTTGTGATAAAATCTATTTTCCTATCCGTTAGGTCTCTCTGTTTAGCACGAATTACCTCTCGAATTGGTTGAAATTACACTTTATCGCGGAAAGCTGTGCGGGAATTTCTATTGTTAAAGCATCGAACTGCGATAGCATTCTCAATCAATGTACTATACGTAATTACACTAATGTATCGATAAATATGATTTCTGTTGCGTGTGGAGCGCTTCACCGGATGCGTATAGAGAACGGAATGTGGGTTCCCAATGAAACGGTAGTGCACCGTATGTTTGCGCCAAATACACGCGATTCGTTAACATAACGGATGACGTATTGACATCTAAATACAAACGTGCACAACCTGAATTGTATCCACAAAACGACGATTTTCCTTCCCTTCGTCAGTCACTGGATCAAGCACACTATAATTCCGGACACGCACATTTTTCCTCCTTAACTCTATACTTTTATAATCAGATGAATATTTACTATAGTTCCCTTTGTAAAATTTCGGTTGACTATATTTTTTATGAAAAAAAAAAAATTCGTGAGCACCTAATGTGGAAGCAATAAAGTAATATACGACTCGTACAATTTTCCCATCGTTTCCTGCGTGGACAGGTTCCGTCTTTTCCTAAGGTCATAAAATTCGTTCGAGCGAACGTCACGAACAACCTGTTATGAATTCGTCGTCACGTTCATCCAAAGGTATACGGAAGAGGACGGGTCATTAATTCGTAAGGAGGCGAAGAGCAAAAGATACGTTTTCCTTAGGTGAAATATATATGTCCTTAAGTATATAATACATATATATGTCTGCAGCGTTCTTCAAACATTTCTCACGTTTTACAGGTACAAAATAGGGGATTTGTAGTAAGGGAAAGGGAGAAACGCTTTAATGGACGTGTTTTTATAAACGGGTGATTTTCGTGCTCGAATTCGGAGGACAACCTCAAATGCATCGGCGTCACGAAGTTCCAATATGTATGGGCCAGGGAATGCATTGTTGTGGCGTCAATGAGAGTTTCTCTTTTCCCAGCCTCCAAATTCGTAGGTCGATGTTTTGAAAAGAAACAGACCTTCCCACGATTTCGCGGAACATCGGGAATGAAATGTGTTGGAAAAGACGCGACGTGATCTCGGACGCTCGTTTGACACTCCAGGGGGTGTACGACTTGACCACACAATTTTCATGCGCCTTTTCTTGTCTCAAAATTCTTGTTTTTATACAAATATTTGTATATGCACAAATATAAATTACTTTTGTGGTGCGGAAAAGTTAATTTTTAGGTAGTAAGAAATGTCGTTTTATAAGAGTAAAGAAAAAAAATATTAAAGTCTGTAAGATCACGCAAACGTTATTTTTTGGATCATCACAAAAATAATCCTTTCCACAGTTTGAAAGTGTTAGGGAATTCGGGTTAGATTCCGAAAAGGAAATTCGTATTAGAGATAATAACAAATTTATTATTAAATAATTATAAAGATTTTTTACTGTATTATTTTTCACCGAAGATTCCTGAAATAAAAAGAAAGAAAGAATAATATTGAAAAGATTTGATCACGAATGTGAACATATAAGATACTGATATTTCAACTCAAAGTATCCCATTTGATAAAGGAAAAGTAAGGCTTAGGCTAACAAGATGATGATTTTCTTGAATCTTGTAACCAGATACAATTTCTCAAAATCTTACTTTTGTGTCTGTGACTGGTTGTTTCGAGAGAAAGGTTACTTAAAACGAAAACAACCGATAATGGTTTCTCAGTCACAGACGAAGCTCAGATTTGATTACGATTCATTCAGATTTTTGATTGATAATGAAAAAAGATTAATCATTACCTGTAAGATGATAGTTGTTGATCAAAGTTTTTGGAAAAGAAGCAAAGATTATTATTCGGTCGTTTTTCTCGATTTTCTCTTTTGACGTTTCTTGAGAAGAGTGAAATTGGTAGCGAAAACTTTTGTTTTTTTTTAGCTCGAGAGAATTTTCTGGAACCTTCGAAGATTGAATCGATAGATTCGAAAGATCACAAAAATATGAGAAAAAGATAAAAAGAATTGACAATTTTTGTATTTATTTTTATTCTTTATTTTATTTTATTTTATTATTTTTTATTTTATTACTTTATATTACTTTATTTTATTCTAACTCATTAATAAATTATAATAAATTGTATTATTTAAACAGAAAGATTTCACTGAGCACCACAGTAAATAAATTAACCCTCCGTATATGTATACTAGGGTGGCGCAAAAAAACCGACTATTTTTTTAGTCTCGTGTGAAAAAATGTTAGTTTTCGATGTTTTAAGAATTATCTCCCAAGGACAGCTGACAAAAAGAATTTTTTAGAAGTCGCTCCGAATTTTCAAAAATTTCAAAAATCGTCAAAAATCGAATTTAAAAAAAAAAATTTTTTTAAATTTAAAAAAAAGTATTTGGTGATCTTCGATCACCAAATACTTTTATACCAGATACTTCTTAGCTTGTAATTTTTACAATTTTTATAATCATATTTCTTTATTTTTTAACCATAAAAACAAACGGAATATAGATATTAAATAAATGGAAAATCTAGGGCTGAAGGACCCCGGTCGATGGCCCTTTGCAACGGTTGTAAAAATATGTATTATATAAAAAAAGTGTAACTATCGCAAATAAAGCAATTACTACTTCTACTCGATTACTGGGAGAGATTATTAAAATTTCTTTGAATGGAATCACATTTTACTCAATAAATATGTAGTTTGTCAACATGCATTTTTTATAGTTTTGATGAGTCCATGTACGTATATAAATTGATTATATAAAATAGAAGTCCAATTTTTGGTATAAATAAAATAATGTTCGATTCAAGAAATAATGGTTTAAACATTATGAGACATTATCAACAATATCAGATGATAATTATCATTTCAAAATTAAATTACAAAAATGACTCGTTAAAGTGTAGTTTTTTTTTCTACAAATATCCATCAGTTTAGTATAAATTAAAACATATTTTATATTCATATTTTTATCTGTCAATATTGATGTTTGAACAGCCTCCATTAAAGAAATCGGCCGAGACGTAATGCATTATCGATATCGAACAGAGTTCATGGAAGGAAAAGCGTGATGGACCTACCGTCTTGGGAAGTTGGCCAGAGTTCCACGTGAGCGTAGAAATTCGGTTGTCGAGAGAAAGGAGAGACCGCAAGGGATGTTAAGGTCATTGCGCATTTTGCCCTTGTTGGAGTGTTTGTTAAGGTAAGGAACACACGTAGGTAATATCACAGTAAATAACACGCGGAAACTTGAATACGGGACGTTCCTACAGGAGGAAGAGAGTCGAGTTTTCATGTCGGAAAACTCGGCACGATCTCGTGTCGGAGCACTAATATCGCGTACATCTCATTTACAGACGTTACAACACGTCTAAAATGTGTACGTGCACGAGTTCGACCAAACTATCTACTAAGCAACTTTCGTATGCTCGCAATAGTTACCAGACACGTCGCAACTTCCACTCATGTCAGAGTAATGGTATAATCTAGAAAAATCACTCCCAGAAACAGTCATTAACTTCATTAATGTTAAATCTTGAAAAGATTACGAAACTGCCACTTTTGTTTTCCGTACCGGATTCATTTCTGAAATACTTAAAAAATTATTCAATGAATAGTAAATTTTTCGTAGTTTCGTAAGCTCACTCTCGAAGATAAATGAGAAAGATTTCGCTTTAGAACAGCATCGGCCTAGTCTCTCGGTATCCATATCAGTGCGTGTAGACATCAGTGATTTTCGATTGTTTCGGTGAAGAGGTAGATAAACAGAAACGGAGCTGATATATTAGTTGGAACACCTGTAGGGCCAATTTCGGTTACCGAAGTGTGTACACTTGTATCATAATAAAGAACACTGACATACAAGTAACCAATCGCCACACAACTCTATATTCACGAAAAAAGCATTCTTACAAGTATGCCGAACAAAACTTCAATTTTTTTTCATTTACGTCTGGGTATTTCTAAGAAAGTAAAAGAAAAATGAATATTTTTTTTCTTTTTATCAAAAAATAAACTTTACGTTTCTTACTTACACTTAATATTTGACGATTTATCAAAAGTCATTTCGATTTTATATAAGTGAAATTGTCACACATAAAAACGACGTATTTCGTATGAAATATTTTTTCCATATTTTTATTTTTAATTTCCCAGGTGAAATGTGTCACGACCGAAAGTTTTCTGAAAACCTTCGATCCTTTCAACTTACGGTCATTGCTGCGAGAAACGTCTGCTGTAGAGTTTCACAATTTCCCTCTTGCACTTCGGGTCTTTTTTTACGTTCCGCATATATTATTCGAATATTTCCAATTGTATTTTATTTTTCAAAGTTCACAGACGACGTTGAAATTTTTTTTTATTTTACTCCATTAATTTCGACACCACGTGAGCATCGTTGAGAACCTAAAAATCGATTAGAGACCCTAGAACAATTTAGATAATTGGTTTAGTGAAAGGCAAATGTTTTATTACGCTGTAATGAACGTGCTGCTCGTCTTATGTGGGGCATTGAAGATTAATATCTGTAACGACAGAAAAATGCGACAGCAAAAAATGAGGAGACATGTTTGTTTACTTATTTAAGTGATAAAAAATTATTCCAAGAAACATAAAAAACGGTGAACATGAGTATATTCAGCATGTTTTTTTCGTAATTTCATTAATACTACGTGAAATGCTTCTACTAAATTTCATTTATATAGCAATTGGACTTTTTGGAAAAAGTTTACTTTATTTTAATTTTAAAATTAATTTTCTTCAATGGTAATTTCATATAATTAATCTAGGCCAATTTTTTTTATTCATCATTTCAGTCAAAATTTAAGAAAACAGAAACAAAATGTTTTTCTGAATAATTTTTCATGTAAGTTTTAGAAAATTAAAAAAAACGGCATTGAAAACGGGTTCGGATGTAGCTGATAAAAAGGTATAGTAAAGAGAGTATATGGGTGGATTTTAAAATCACCAATTTGATACTTAATAAAAAGGAAAGCCAGGTTCTTCATATACTCGAGCCACTCACCGTCTGTATATGCTCTCATATTCATAGATCCATTTTTTTCTTTCTTCCTTTATCCCGGTCCGATTTGAGCCATTCTCTCTGTACATTTTCCAGATTATTCGCAATATCCTCTTATCCTCTCACCTTCCATATCTTTCTGACAACACTCGGGATTGCCCCATTTTTTAAAAATAAATATATACGAAAAAAATTATGAAGTTCGTCCTGCACTCGCGAAATGTGCACCTCCCTCTAAAAAGAGAAGAAAAATGATGAAAAGAAAACGACGAGAAAAACGAAAAAAAACAAGCGTGTTTGAAAGTTTTTGCCAGGGATTCTCAAATTTTATATTCTCCTTTTCATCGCGCGAAGCCGAAAGGATTATTTTCTGTTTTTTTTTCTTCACTCGGATATTAAAGTACACAAGAGAAACACACGCGGAACTTCTCTGCGCTTCGGCGCGCTTATAAATACCTAGCATCAGACTCCCGTGCAACTTTCAACGCATTCGCAAAACGAGCTAAACAGTTTATGCTTTTCCTCGGTGCAGATTTTCCTCCGATAAGCGCGGATATGAAATTTTTTTCCCTTTTTTTCTTCGTCGAAACATGCACGCTGGATCGTCAGTCATCTTGTATCTCGAGCTGGTATTTATGAATGTTCGAGTATGAAATATGTGAAAAAAATTTATTCTTGCTATGGAATTTTTCTCTCTTACCTTACGCGCTCACGCTTATTTTAATTTCATATTTTTTATATATCACTTTTTCAAAACTCCGTTAACGCTAAGAAGAAGCAATTTAATCATTAAATTGAAATTACGAGAAGGTCGAGCAAATACATTGAAGGGCGAGGTTAAAAATTTGCAGACTCGGCGCATCGGGTGTGTAATATGCAAACGTCCGGTTGCGGCGAGGCGTTTTTTTTCTCGACCCCCTTTGCATTTATGAGAAAACGTAAGATATTTCTCGATAAAATAATGCTAGAGTCAACTCTTATTCGAGACAAGATCGAAAACGGGGAAAAATCGGAAGAAAAAAGTTTTTGTTAATGAATTTTCTAGACGAGGAAAAGTCCGCGAGGAATATATAACTCTCTCTGTCTGAATTTTTTCCGCTGCTCGTTTTATGTTGTTTTTTTTCCTTACAGCAGACGAAGATTCTCGGCAGGAAACAAATTGAGGAAAATGAATAAAGAGAGGAGGAGAACAAGGCGGAACGTCGACCAACGAGGAATTATTATGTCAGTGTAATGAAAAGCAAAATTGTTTTTTATTGTGCAGATTTTTCGCTCGAAGAAACTTTACATAGCGAGTAAATCTATGCTTTTACTTTTTTTTCTCTCTTCACGTGGTTTAAATACATGTATGCTTTCACGTAATCATGAAAGTTCAATACGCTTTATTCGAACTTTCTCAAATGCGGTGTAAGTAAAATTTGTTTTCATTGTATCGCTATGATATTCCCATATATGGCTTTAAAAATATGAAATTGTATATAGTTATTTAGTTTTCATAATTAAGTACATACTCTCGGTGAAAGTGAAACAAAAACAAGAATGAAAAATACAAATTAATTGAAACAACAAATATTACAATAGTTTCAGGAAAACTCAATTTTCAAATCAATCAATTTTCAGGAAAAATCGCATAGAATAAAAAATGCTTAAGGTATTACTATCGAAAACATTATAAATTTACGAAAATTTTGAAAAAAATGAGTTTTGAATGAAAAATTTACAAATCGATTGATAAAAGAGAAAAGTAATTCTACCGTCTAGTTTTTTAGTTATTCGATTTCGAAGTTTTGTGATTCTTCCAGATGTTAGAGTGGCAGGCAAAGAATATTCAGAAAAAAATGAGCTTGGTCTACCATCTAGTTTTGGAGAAAAAAATTATTTAGTGAAAATCATACACTTATTTCAATGAGAGTAACTTTCGGTTGGTGGTGTTTCACATTTTCAGGGAAAATATTGCCAAAAATCGCTAATGTATAAACATATTTTTTATCATGTGTATAAAATGTTCTCAGAGTTGTAGTAAATTAGAGACATGTGGTCCAAGTGTGCGCACTTTTTCTTTGGATCGTTATAAAATCGAAAATTTCAAGGAAAAAGAAATTCACAAAAGACATTTAGTTTGAGTCTTTATTTATCTGCAACGTGTCAAACAAAAAAATAATTTTTCCTAACTCATTTTGAGCAGTAACAAAAATGACAATTGCATGCAAATGCGCACAGTTACTCCATGGTGGGGGCAGGTGTGGGCACGAGCACGGGTATGGGTGCGCAATATCGTAAACGATAGTTTGCTTTCTCAAATTACAGTCTAATTTTGTTAATATCAATTTTGCATATCGTTTAATGCATAATAATGGGGTAGACTGATCAGAAATAGAGATTTTAGACACTAGAGAGCTTACTGTTGGATCGGCAGCTTTAACCAACTTTTTGAACAGCTTCATTAATCAGATAAGCATCTTCTATTTGTCCAATGATGTATGTTAAGTGATGACCTAGTCATTTATCACTCGCATACCCGAATTTGCAAAAAAAACTTCTTTTTGTAACTTACCTACAGCGAAAGCACGCGCACATTTACTCAACAAGCTAATGCGCACACTTACCTGAATCTGCCTAGACGAAATTTTATCAACATGGATCAAAATTACGTCATTTCTCCGATAATGTAAGTAGTAGGCATCAAACTGGACATAATAAAGAATATGTTTATGCACTAACACTGAAACAATCCGATATCCGAAATTTTATATAAAAGCTTTCAAATCAAAGATGACAAAAATATATTTTTTTCTTTCGTCGAAAAACTTAATTAATTATCCTGACAAAATGACAGGGTCTTACTCGGCAATAAAGGCGCGTTAAAACCAAAGTATGTTAAAGTATTGAAGAGACCTAGAATAATTTTTTTAGTTTCAACTGTTTTCGAAAAATTCGAAATTTAGTTTTCGTACTCTTACCCGTTGCGCACACATGGACCATATGACTTTATATACAATTCCTTATTCAAAATTTAATAAAAATTCTCCTTCGATAGTTATTTATTTTTATTATTGCGTTTTAACTGGGTGAACTTTCTTGAGGATTCCGTCTTCACCGAAATCTGTAAAGAAATTTGCCCTGCTAGGTTCTGAAAAATTTTCATTCCTGGAAAAATGAGATCTCGCGTATAAATGTGATCAAAGGGAAGAAGAGCAGAGGAGATGGCTACTCTCTGAACAAAGTCGCGATGGTTTCAAAAGTAGGGTATCAATGTAATAATAGAAATATATATCTAGTAAGGGAAGGAAAATTCCTCTTATTTTTCCATCAGATTGGTGGTCACCATCGATCGATGAGAAATCTCGAAGTTGATTCTGGACGGTTTCTGTGGCTGAAGTTCGTTTAAGTTAACATTCCACATAAGAGAGAAAGACGGGAGAGAATGAGCAAAATAATCTTGGGGTGGAATACAGCGCTCGATTACCCACTTCCTCTCTTCATCGACAGACGATCGATCGAATATCAATAATCAATATTCAATCAGATGGACATTTCCATTATTTTCGTAATTATGCATGTTACAGACTTTTTTGAAAAATATGGCTCCTATTTTTTATATCTCAGTTTTGAAAAATCATAATTTTTAGCATTTTTTCGCTTGTAAAAAACTCAAAGTCTATTGCAATCCATTTTCTCCTTCATAACATCATTGTTTATAATAAAATATAACTGTTACGTGCAAGAAATTTTTTTTTCGGAAATACCAGTAAAGTGCATAATTACCTAAATATTTCAAACACCAACATATCAAAAATATCTTAATATTTATGATTTATTAAACTCATTTTGTTTAGATTGTGAGAACATTTTTATTCGTTGAAAATGTTAAAATATTTCATTGCTACCACTCAGTTATCATTCCTGAGTATATCTGGATTATCTGGCCATACAAAAAGTTATGGCTTGTACATGCAAACACACAGACACGGAATTACATTCGGTATGATCGTAAAAATAAAAATCCAACTGCGAGTTCGGCCACTATACGGTCTTTCTGGGCTCGAGCGTTAAACGTCAGGCAAAACGCTTTACGACCGTTAGTTTACGCGAAAACTTTAGTGTAGAAAATATACAGACGCGCGTTCGTGTCGGCGTATACACTTTACAAGAACGTGGATACACGGATGCCCGGAAGGAAAAGAAAGATGAGACGTATGAAATGTCCTCCTTGACGAGATTATATAGTAAGGTAGTATCATCATCGTATGTAAGGTAATATCCTTGTGGACTTATATCCAACAAATTATATGCTCGGATATAACGCGCTGTGTTTTTTATTTAATACTTTTAATAAATATTTCTTAAAATGTATGTTAAATGCGTTAATCATATTTTATATAATTATTTTTCTATAAACGTGTATTTATCTACCAAAAAACAGCATATATGCTGTAAAAAAAGGAGGCAAGTACATTTACGGAATTGTACTCCAAGCTGTAGTAGAAAATATGTTGTAAAACT
>JAPYYX010003090.1:0-12663 GCA_030522605.1 Cremastinae sp. B BG-2022a
ATATCCATAAATTTTTGGGGGCAAAATCTGCCCTCAAAATTGTTGACACTCAAAGTGTTTAGGAGGTAAAATAGGCTGTCGAGACTTTGAAAACCAACAAATATTGTTGCGCCAAACGTGTTAGTAAAATTTTTGTTTTATAGAAACGGTTAAAAAATTACATGTGATGAAGGATAAACTAGGTAATGAGTTCAACAGCATTACTTATTACATTTTTTCTTTAAAAACGATTTCTTTTATAGAAAAGAAATAATCAAAATATAAGAGACTAAAACCAGTTCATTACACTAAGGATTCCAACATTTTTTCCTTAAGGGGCCCATTTTGCCCCTCCCCCTAATTATAGTTATTCATATTATAAAAATTATATAAATTATAAGAATTATAAAAATCTTGTTACACTCGAATAAATTTTTGTTTAAAAAAAATGAAAAGTCAACTCAAAAAAGTAACTGTAGATTTTTATACATATAAAACTGTAGATACGAGTAAAAAGGGTGAACGAAGATAACGACCCTTTTTGGTTTTCCTAGCGGTGTCATCGAAGAGCCATATACCCGTGTGTTCGGAACCCCTTTTGTCTCTCGTTTCATGTTCGCGAGTCGCGTATATGATCCCTTTCCTTTTTTCTTCTTCTTCACCGCGAGGATATCCTCTTGCTTTTACGATCCACGAGAGCTCACTTTTACGTCTTTCTCGACGACCCTGTATATAGTCGATGCGAAAATTCTCACACAATCTCGATGGAGAGAGTACATAAAATTCGTTGCTACGATTTTCCTTTATCGCTGACAAAATTCAAGCCAGATCTCTCCGCTAGGTTTTAACCTATATAGGATGTTTTCAGTACTCCACTTTTAAACGAATCGATTGAAGAGAGAAATGAAATATTTTAAGGTACTATTTTGGTAAAATTGATCTCGAGCTCAAATTTTAAACATTTTCAATTTGCATAACGATCACTCTTTACAAATTTTCAGAAAAGTTTGCTTTATGCATTCACGAGAAAAACATGTTTAATGTCTCTATCATTGGAAAACCCAAAAATCATTGAATTTTAGGAAATTTTTGTTTCTCTAAATATTTTATACAATTCTCTGCCAAACTTTGAATCGATTCACTGTGTGGTTTAAAACATATTCAATTGTAAAGTTGTTCATGGTGATTCATGGTGGCAAAATCAGTTTTGGCAATGACTGTCGATACATCCTTAAGGGGTTTCGAAACTAAAAAGGAAATAATAAAAATTTGATGAATTTTGGATAGAATTTTCTTCTACAAAAATTTTTAGATTGTTATTTTTTCAAAATTTGAAACAACAAAATAAGATTATTAGACAATTTGTCAATTACTTAAAAATGATGTTGCATGAAAAATTTGAAAAGAAATAGTTTTTATTTTGTTAGTTATTTGACAAATAAGAACATTTTCGGGAATTTCATAAAAATTTCATCATTTTTTAATTTCTTATGTATTTAAGGTGGTTCGGAAGAAAAAACGAAAAAAAAACGTGTTACGTTTAACCCCCTTGTATTTTGAGATTGACGGACACTGTAATATCAAACGAATCAATTTAAAAAAAAGAAAAGAAGTTTCACCGTACCGTTTTTAAGATATGAGCGTTTAGAGTTTCACGAAAATACATGTACTTTTATGCAGTCCACGAAAATTTCACCGGAAATGACGCAAAATTGAGACGTTTGATGATATAATCAAAAATCATCGTACGAAATTTTAATTATTTAAGAACACTCCTGCAAAATTTCCGAATTTTTTACCGCACCGTTTTTTTGCTATCATTTATTGAATTTTGATATGCGACATCGATCTCTTTTTATTCCGCAGATCTCAGCATACTAGTAGCCACGCGTATGGTCAAATGAGAGCTTAAAATAAATCTTTATTACAAATAATTAGTTGAATAATATATAAAATTCCGGGTTTGATCATCAAATAAAATAGAAATATATTTTTGTAATATGATTTCGATACTTTTAGAAAAATTTTTCAAAAATTCGAAAAATCCATTAAAGTTGTGAACTTGATTTCCCGTTTTTCTTCCGAACCACCTTAACAAGCGTTACATTATGGCATTGAAGGCCATCAACGAAAAAAAATCTCGATTCAAGCCGTATATTTAGTAATTTTTGTATTTAGTGATTTTAGAGTTGTGTGAAATACACAAAAAATTTCGCAGCTGCGTAATCAAGGAAAGGTGATGGCGTTGGGAGACTTATTATCATCGAAAACGGGAGAAAAAGACGAAGATACACAACAAAGAAAAAAAAGATGCGATGCGCAGATAAGAGAGTTCAAGCGCATGAAGCGGCGAGCTTGTATTTTCAGAGACGGAAAAGCAGGTGAAAAAAAATAAGTCTCGGAGAACAGTGATATACGCAAGGGAAAAAAAAGGTTTCTCGTTACTTTCAGACCGGAATGATATCGCGTTAATTTACACGTTCCTTCCGGACGCAACATTCGTTTAAATCACCTGTGCTCACTGTTTAGAATCCGGTTAACGCGCAGCTGATCGCTATCAGCGGAATGAAATGAAATATATTTCAATAAAAATATTAAAAATTCATGATCATGCTGATAAAATTTTCGTCCTCGATAAACAAGACGTTTCAATTTGAATGGCCAAAAATTGTTTAAAAAAATCAACAAAAAATTTACTCAATTTTGACATCTGTCAAAAAATAGAATTTAAAACAATTTGTTCATTAATAAAAACTGTTGACAATTAAAATTAATTAAAATTTATATAACACACCCGTTGATCGTAAATAAAAGAAAATTATTAAAAATTTGAATTCAAAACTTTATAGAATCCAAAAAAACGTTCGGCTTTGTCACAAATAATTTTTTTCTGTTTCACGAAAAGATAAAATACGTCCCAAATGAAAAATCTTCAAGAAAATTTATTTCGCGTCACGCGCAATTTGTACATCGAGGCATTTTCTGAAAAAAAGGAGGAGAAGAAAGGAAAAATAATGGTCTGTTATTCTAGCAAAACGATCGTGCATCATCCCTGGAATAGACGAAGAGTACGTCAGGAGGTCGCTAGACGAGGCCAAAATTTATTCTTTTCGTCCTTCCGGAGCCACCTGTCGCTATTTAAACTCTCCTCTATATATATAAATACATATATACAATATACATACATAGTACGAGATATATATACAGAGATATATATCAGGCTCCGTATAGAAGAGAGAGAGAATGCATCGGGTGCGAAGTGCACTCGGTGGACTCGCGTCCTCGACGATTTTTTAAAAAAACGGCTCTCCGGTAATAAAAGGATTCGCCATATGGTCCTGGCGTCCAGGAAAAGGTATTCTGACCCTCCAATTTTTGGGATGCGCGAGAGATCTCGTCTATCGTGGGCGCGTGTTTAGAAAAATAGAGAAAGGAGGAAGGCGAGGAGAGGAGACACCGCGATTGGACACAATTTACGAAAAGGAAAAGAAGAGAAAAGACAATAGCTCCTCGACCTTTTTTTTTCTCTCTCTCCTCGATCGCCGAGACTACGGAGTGCCAATCGCTGAAAACTCGTGTCGGTCTTTTTCTCTTTCTAAACGTCGATGCGCTTCTACCGCTCGTCGAGGAGCCAGGATCCATTTATTTGACGCGTGCTGTATAATTAGGATTTCGAGACTCCTCTACTCTTTTTTTCCTCTTTTCGAGACAAAACGCCGCGGCTACTCATTTGTCTTCTCTTTCATCTATTTTCGCGTTTCTAATTCCTATTTTTCAGTTACTAAATTTCTTAATATTTTTTTGGTACAATATTTTATGTAGGATAATATTTTTTAATCCTGAAAAAGTGATCAAGGGGTGAGAATTTTTGGTCTTCTGTTCGCTTTCATTTATTCGCATTTTTTATTTTTATTATTTAGTTACTAAGTTTCTAAATATTTTTTAGGGTAATGTGAGAGATGACGTTAAAAATAATAAGGGAAAAAAAATATTTTTTAAATCCCAAAAATTTTGAAGGGATGAGAAATTTTTTTTTCGAAGTGAATTTATCTTAGGAACGAGGCTAGAAAAGTTCTGAAACGTTTTTTTTTTCGTTTTTCGTGTTATCGGGTTCTACGCCATATGTTCAAAATTGACCGCTTCCGTAAAATCGAGGAGACGCGACGCTCATTTGAATTTACAGACGTCCCCGCGTTTTTCAAATCCAACGAACTCGGGCGAGGAGAAAAAAGCGTGAACTCGAAAAAAAAGCCAAAAAGCCGCTCTCCTAAGTTGCCTAGGGGTAACAGGAACGAGGAAGAATACAAAAAAAAGAAAAAGTATATAGCGATAAATATGCGGGAGCTGTTTAGTGAAACGCGAAGATGAAAAAAGTTTCAGCCTTAATTTCGACCCATTTTTTCCTCATCCCGTGTCTATTTTTTCACTGGATTCTTTCGAAATATATTAAAAAATAGTCAAAATGGGGAAAAAATTAGAGCTTAAAAATTTAGACTTCGAGAGATTTTTTGACAGCAACAATTCTTTCCAATTAACTGCGGATAACTCTAAGCTACGAAAAATAAATCTAAAAGCTGAGAATTTCATGGCAATGTAATTTACGTTAATTCACTATGCACACAAAGAGAATATAAATAATTTATTCCATGCATTTTATTAAGCGACAAAAGTACTTTATTTTTTTCAAATATTTTTCAAAATTTATATTTTTTTCAAATATTTTTCAAAATTTATATTTTTTCAAATATTTCCGAAATTCAGAAAATGTAACTTTTGACAATTGTGAAGGTAACAAAAAAAACAATTTTTTATTTTTTGCTACTGTTTTATGTTAGTTGAAAAAACTATTTTTACTGATTATATCGACGAGAAGATTCAAAAAACGAACGAGCTAATGAAAAATGTGTCTTTAAATAGAATCGTGATGGACAGCAGTTCGGATCAGAGGGTAAATTCGACCATTCTTCAGCGATCGATCCATGAATTCAAATGAATTACTCTTAATAAAAAGGAGCGAAGAGAAAAGAAAATAGAAAAAAGAAGAAAGAATGAGCCTATTGAGCAGTCATGGTACTGAGCATCGATTTCTTTCCTCGTTTTTTCGTCCCCTTCCTCTTTTGCCCTTTTCTTTTCTTCGGCTCTCATTGTTCCCCGGGAGAGTCCGAGGAACCCTTGCCACCGACTAAGAATCTTATACATTATGCCAAAAACAATTCTTCGATTTAACTTTTAAAATTTCTATAACGAATCAAACAAAAAAATGTTCGAAAAATTTTAGCTATTTATCGATCACCGGAGTACTCGTGAAGAGTCTCAAATTTGAAGAGTCACAAAAATTCTTCAAAGTGTGCATTGAAACTCGTTGCCCTCTTAAAAAAAATTTAAAACAATTTTAATATCTTAGAATATTGAGAAAAATAATCATAAATTGAACAAAAATAATTTTTTCTCACAATTAAAAAATGATTAAATTAAAATTCTTCGAATATTGCTCTAAAATACGTGAAGAGTCTCAAATTTGAAGAATCACAAAAATTCTTCAAAGTCTGCATCGAAACTCGCTGCCCTCTTTAAAAAAATTTAAAACAATTTTAATATCTTAGAATATTGAGAAAAAAAGTCACAAATTGAACAAAAATAATTTCTTCTCACAATTAAAAAATTAAATTTAAAAAAAATTAAAATTCTTAAAAATTAAATTAAAATTCTCCGAATATTGCTCTAAAATACATGTAAAAAAATGTCACAGAAAATATTAGAAAAACAAAAAAAATGGCTAAAAAACCGTAAAGGGTGCATTAATGTTAAATTTTGAATACTTGACAAAAATCTTTAAAAAAATTAACACAGTAGAAAAATCGTAAAAAATGAATTCCTTGAAACGAAAAAAAAATTGTTGAAATAAAATTCAACAATCGAAAAAATGAGATACTCACCGAAAGTTTTTTTCTCTTCCTCCGTTTGAACACTGTGTGGCACACTTTTTTTCTTTTATTTAGGGAATGAGATAAAAAAACGTACAAGGAGCGCGAGATTCTCGCGCAAGCGGAAGGGAGACGTGATTCGGGGGCTTGTTCACCGTGTAGGATCTCTTTTTACCTCTCTTTCCCTCTCGATGCAACAGCAGGACGCGTGGCAAGCACACGACGCCATTCTTCCTTTTTTCTCCGCTTTTTCCTTTCTTTCTCTTTCTCAACTACGAGCACGCGCGAGCACCTCTCCTTTCTTCCCCTATATGCGCTCTTTCGTAAATCAGAAACGAGCTCTTCGACGCATTTAAAAAATATTTACTTCGAAAGCTAAAAAAAAGGTCGAGTGAGGTCAATTTATGAAAATTTTGCATTTTTGACGTAAATAAGATGGACTAATTTTTTTTTCGAAAATTTGATCCCCATTCCTCAGTCTCCAATTTCTATATTTTTGAATATCTAAAATACCTTTTTTATCGCAAAAAAAATTTCCTTCCTGATTAGAAAATTAATTAAAATTAAATCAAATTAAATTAAAATAAAATTAAAATTAAAAAAAAAAATTTGAAAAATCACATTAAATAAAAATTAAAAAATACTCATTACGTGATTAGAAAATCGAACAATCGATATTGAGCCTTCCCATTCAATTTATTTCCAAAATTTCATCGATTCCTTTAATTTGTCTCGTCGTTTATTTTTTTTTATATGCAAAGAACAAAATGTTTACTTTTAATGCCGAAAAAATCGAACACACTCCACGTCATTAGAAAATTGGCAAATCGATCTTGACCGTTCTTAACAGCTCTCAAATTTCAAACTCCAGAAATTGCTTCAACGAAGTCACGAAGGTGTGCCAAAAAAGCGCTCACGCACGTCGATGAAAATTCGTTCTTCGTGTTTATTCACATCTCGAGCGGTCATTTTGAGGATCTTTAAGGGAAAAGTTCTCTGCGTACTGTCCTCATATGTAAAGAAACATTGAGTTCATTCGATTCGAGTCGCATCTGCCACGTGCCCCTCCACATTACCGCGTAATGTGTCACTGTGCCACCGGCGCACGGGAATATCTCGAGAGAAGAGAGAAAACGCGAACCCCTCGAAATCCTCCGCGGTGCGTGCAGAGAGTGAGATCGCAGTTATAGAGGAAAAGCCCCGGGGCACGAATACACAGAACGGGCGATGTCACTCTCGCGTTTTTTCCTCCGTCTCTCTTTTTTCGAATCGTTTTTTTTTCTCTCCTCTTTTTTTCGCTCTCCTTTTTTTTCGTATCGAGCACGATCGTCATCCTATACTCGCACACGTGTGGAATTTTATACTTTTTCTCTGCTCTGACGGTCTCTCTCTCTCTCTCTCTCTCTCTCTCTCTCTCGCGGGCAGAATCCTAGATTTTGGAAAAGCCTGATTCAATGAACTCGCCGGCAGCTGGAATATGCAGCTCGTGCTGCAGCTCCCCGCGGATATTTCTTTACGTTTACAACACACGATCAACTTTCTCCCTCTCTCCGCGTCTCTCATTTTTTTTTTCAATTCAACCCCTCGTACGTTGCTTTTTTTCCAGTTGCATTCGCGCTGTTGTCGGAAATAATATTCGAAAGTCCATGATTCGGACTTTTAAAACTCTTTTGATAGTTCAGAAATTGAAAAAAAAAACGTCATATCGTTTAAATTCCTGTTGGGTTACTCAGGATGAGTTGCAAATTTTTACCGTTACTTATCATTTTTCATGAAAATTTGTCGTAACGATCATCAAGGATTTTATCAATTTTTTTTCGTCGAAAAAATAAATTTTTTTGACAATTTGTATAATTTTATTATATGAATTTTTCATTGCGATTTAAAATAAAAAATACAAAGTAAATCTTGGCATAAATATTTTGGTGCATAAGGGATTTAGAAATATACAAATCTTTTTTATTTTTCTAAAGCAAAATCCAAAAAAATTTAATTATTTTTAAACAAAAAAATTTGAATAAAGCACGACACTAATTCTTATTTTTTATATTCATAAAAATTATCATATTACTCACCAATCTTCTCGGAATTTTGTTGCAATCGTCACTTTTTGTTATTCCAAATTTTTTCATCACAGTCCACTTCGAAAATCCGTGGAAAAATTGTTCGTTACTAAACTCTTTTCTATAATTGTTATATAATTACTATAATTAAAGTATTGAAAAATTCAGGAATTTTGGGAGTTCAATAATAAACAGAGACACACAAATGGCACGAACGATGAAACAGTGAGCTTTTTAATAATCAAAAATATTTTCGACGGTCGTGTTAGCTCTTACGAGCGGACAGAGTCGTCTTGCACGAGTTATGAGTTTTACAACAACTGAGACAATGCACTCGCTCTTACACACATACGCGCATTTTTTCTCATTTTTTTCTCCTGATTGCTTGAACGTGAATTAGTACTTTTCCTTCTCGTTCCCTTAAATTTTTCCACACATTTATTATTACTATATTTACTATAATACTACTATTATTACTACTATTAGTTTCCAATTTAATTAATTTCCGAAGAGAAAAGTAAACTCGTTTAATATATATTTTTATATTCACTGTACATTTATATCAATAATTACAATCGCTAGACGACGAAATCATTTGTTTTTCGTAACTTTATAAAAACTGGTCTCTCAATTATCATGTAGTTTTCCTCTTTTAGATTGTTTGTACGAATATTTTTACTGCTCTCCTTTTTTTTCGTATGTCTATTAAAATTCGCATCGAGATTTTTTTTTCATCGTATTTTCGTATTCATCTTTACTACAGAATAATATTTCATTTTCTTTCGTTACTTTTTTCCTTATCTATAGGAATACTATGTAAAATCAGTCTTGTGGTTGAGATATATTAGGTGTCTGGTGAGGTAGTGTCAGTTTCAATTAGTTATATTTTTTTTCTTCTTCTTTTTTTAATATCTTTAATATACATTTTATAATTTCGGTGCCAATATTGAATTGCTGCTTGCATAAGGACAATTGTGATCCACGTATAAATTTTTTATTCTACTGGCATTTTATTTGCATTTTAAAATGTAATCTGGTGCTGTAAACAATGAATAAGAAAAATTCGTTTGAAAAAGCACTTTATAATAAATTGATGACAAAAGTGCAGCAATTTTTATTGGTTCTCTTCATGATATTGATCCGCTGATCCATAGATTTTATTCAAATCGATCTATAAATCGATGAAATTAATATTTTTACTCTCGATACTTTTTACCATTTTTTTTTCTTTTAAAATTTTTATCAATACGTAAGGTCTGTAATTTGTACCTTGTACTCGTTTTGGGCCTCTCGAGTCGATTTAACAGTTTTCTCTACAAAAATCAGTTTATACACAATCATTATTTCCATTCAATATTTTTTTCAGCACATACACCAGCGAGTACACGTACATGTCACTTTTTTTTGTTGATAAAAGTTTACTACGCTGTCAAAAAAAATTCTCTGCATCATACGAATTTGTTCAGGAAAAAAAATTTAAAAATGTAGAAAATTACAAGAAAATTCAACAGAATTTACATCATGCAATGCAAAATTTAAAAAAATTTCTGAATTTATAGAATTTTTATAATTTCGATAGTTACTTGAAATTATTTGTTAACAAAAGTGACTGCACGTATACTCAATCGTGTTACTTTTTTAGGGCAGTGTTTAAATCTCGAGTTTTGGCCAGCTCGGTTCACCTACATTTTTATAGGTTTCTTTTTTGTATACATCGTGTATCTCATTGACGTTTAAACTTTATGCAGCGTCCGTCTTTCAGTGTACTATTTTTTATAAAAATTCTTCGAGTAACATTGTACAGAGGAACCATTTGTGTTTAACGTATACGTAATTTTACGTATTACCAAGGATTATTTTTACCATCAGTATTTTTTTATTTATTATTTTCATATTTCATCATTTTCCGTATTCTTTGCTTTTTTCATCGACTTGCGAATTTCATCTTCCATTTTTTTTTTTCGTATTCATATTTACATTTATATAGCGTAATTATTATTATCGGATTGACCGACAATATTATCGTTTCCTAAGGTACAACAATAATTGTTCACGACATCATTTCATTTTTTTTGAAGGAATTGAAGAAGCGACGATTCCTGTAAAATGATTTGAAAATCTTTGATACAGATGCACACACATTTATTCGACAGTCCCTCGCTTGGTTAATGAAAAATTTCCGCTCTCGACCGAATGATTCGAGTATACGAAAATGCAAAATTTTTTTTTTTTTTTCGAGCAACAAATTAGCAAATAAAAGTAGTTGGAATCAGCACAGCGAATATTTTCGGAACTTGTCTACCGTATTTTTTCAACGAAGAAAAACATTTATTTATTTATTTATTTTTGAGTCGCAAGTTCAGTTCGAAAGGAACAGCTGATTTTACAGTTATATTTATTTTTCAAATATTTATATACACGTAAAAACGGAACACGTACGTCTCGGTCGAGTAACGCAAAATCTCGCGATGACTTTTCCTAAATTTATTTATCAATGACGAACATTTGGCATCGTGATTTCTCTCGCTCGGAATCCTCTCGCATTCAGGACACGCTTTTCGCGAAAACACACATCGAAATGACAAAAGAATTTGAAAATTCACGCCGCCATATTTTTTTATTCGATAAGAATTTCATTTTCGCTTCTAAGATAATTTTTTTGGATTTGAAAAAAATTTTTTTTTGAATTTTCAATTTGATGAGAAAAAAAATCAAAATTTTCGAATTTTCGAATTCTCTTCGATGTGTCTTCAATTTTTTTCAGCCTTGCACGAGTCCGCAGACTGATAATGAGCTTTTAAAACACACGCGTAACGAGGAATTTCGATAACAAACTGGTTTTTCCCAACCTAAACATCGATGCAAATCTCGCGATGCATAATTCACAGTATGATTTATTCTCGCAGATAATCACAAAAATTTTCATCTGATAAAACAAAATTTTCAAAATACGACGAACGTGAGATTTAGCGTGTAATTCGCTGTATTTATTTATGTCATATAGATTTTCACAATTCTCATTATTATGCCTGGCAGGATGGGATTCTGCTATTTACACAATATGGCTGTGCCTTCTCACAACTTTTATTTTATTTTAGATTCCCTTTTTTTTCATTTTTAGCATTTAAATTTTTTTTTTGTGATTGGTGGCCTTTGTCGGGGTATGAGCTCACCAGTCCATTGACCTCTGTCGCTTTTTTTAGGAAAATTTTTTAAATGTAATTATTCGAAAAAAATTAAGACGAATTGTAAAAAAATATTCTTTCGTTAAAATAAGAATATTCAGAGTCAAAATTTTTTTTCAAAATTTGCGATTATATTCAAATTTTAAAAAAATTTTGAAAAAAGTGAAAAGTTGATGAAAAAATCGAAATTTGGAGTAAAATGTGAATTTTCAAAATGGCCTGCGTATTTTATTTTCTGTCTCTTTCTCTTTCTCTTCACTTTTCTTTTTGAGGAATACGACCAGGAGTGAAAAACGTGGGATTCGAGGATGCAAACAGGAAAACGGTCAGAGCCCCGGTGACGTAAAACGAGGCGACTCTCATTCTTTTCTTTACAACGTTCGTCGTCTATACGACACTGTAAAACTCAATGCTTTAATGGTCCCGAGTCTATGCAACGATCCTCGAAGATTCCTCGCTCGAAAGTGTAATTACGAAAACTTTCGCTCACAATATCCTCTCAAAAAAAAAAAAAAATTTTCCCAATTTTTCTCAAAAATTTAAATAATTTTTTTTTCATCTTGTATTAATTATTTAGATAACCGCAAAAGTGATACTTCGAAGTATCATCTCTCAAGAAAAATAAAATCCTCAATAATGAAATTTTCAAAAAAAAGGACTGAAAATTATCCATCGAAAAAAAAGCGATCTGTTTTGGGATATTTGAAAATCTTCGGGCAATCATAATACAGTTCTCTTTTTTCTTCTCGAGTGGAATGGAGTACCGATACGTTCATATTTACGGAAAAATTTAAATAATTTTTTTTTCATCTTGTATCAATTATTTTGATAACCGTAAAAGTGAGACTTCGAAGTATCATCTCTCAAGAAAAATAAAATCCCCAATAATGGAATTTTCAAAAAAAAAGGATTTACGAAAAAAAGACTGAAAATTATCCATTGAAAAAAAGCGTTCTGTTTTGGGATATTCGAAAATCTTCGGGCAAACATAATACAGTTTTCTTTTTTCATCTCGAGTGGAATGGAGTACCGATACGTTTATAATTACGGAAAAATTTAAATAATTTTCTTTTCATCTTGTATGAATTATTTTGATAATCGTAAAAGTGATACTTCGAAGTATCACCTCTCAAGAAAAATAAAATCCTCAATACTGAAATTATCAAAAAAAAGGATTTACGAAAAAAAAGACTGAAAATTATCCATTGAAAAAAAAAGCGTTCTGTTTTGGGATATTCGAAAAAATCTTCGGGCAATATCAAGAGTACCGATACGTTCATATTTACGGAAAAATTTAAATAATTTTCTTTTCATCTTCTATCAATTATTTTGTAACCGTTGTTTTATAACCGTAAAAGTGATACTTCGAAGTATCATCTTGCAAGAAAAATAAAATCCCCAATAATGAAATTTTCAAAAAAAAGGATTTACGAAAAAAAAGACTGAAAATTATCCATTGAAAAAAAAAGCGTTCTGTTTTGGGATATTCGAAAAAATCTTCGGGCAATATCA
>JAPYYX010003091.1:0-12407 GCA_030522605.1 Cremastinae sp. B BG-2022a
AAAATTTTGTTTTTTTCAAGTTCTTGTAAAATTTTGATATATTTGCTCAAGATAGGACCAAATTAAGTTAACCTGAAGATTGAAAGCTATGAAAAATAAGTTTAAGGCTTAAGGGGGCCGTCGTGCCCCACCCTCCCCTATTTCAATTTTAGATTTTTCCCTAATAACAACGACAGACACTGCTTCAAAAGTTGATTTCTGCTTCCAAGGATTCTTTTCTCGAACTCATATTTCTGGAGTATCCGAAATTTCTTTTTCAATTTATTAATGGCTCCAGACGCTTCTATTTCGTCCCGAATGTGTTAAGAATTTCTCGTCTAGCTCCCTCCGTATTGGAGTGTCTCGAAGAATATTAAAAAAAATGTCCAGTTGGAAGAAGAGTGGAAAAAATAGCGAGATTTATTTGAAAAGGTCGGAAGGCAGGTCAACTCGGCATGGAATGCTTCATATCTGTTTTTCCAGTCTTGTATCCGTGTGAGTGTCCTGGTAGAGGTTACACGTACGAGAGATCCAGAAGCATACTTAGCTCCGGCGTCACAGAGTCGCGCGTCCCCTTTTTTCTTTTTTTTTTCATCCCTCTCTTTCTCTCTCTTTCTTCCTCCTTTCCAGCGCTTCTTTCACAATTTTTCCTCTTTTTGTTTTATTTTCCGAGTTTCTGGTATGGACCCATCCGCCTCCCTCTTCGAACTCTGTCAGTTCAAGGCTCGTTTCTTCCCTCTAATTTTCAGTGCGAATACCCGGGTGTAAGGTTTCACCTCTTTCTTCATCTCTTTCCACCCCCCTCGTCTCCCGGTCCAATCTTCCTCTTCCGATTTCTCTTATCTCCGTTGATTCTCCATTTCTCTCCTCAAGCAGGAGAAAAGGAACGAGGCAGACGAAAAGGACCGATGGATTTTGCCTTTTGTGAATCACCGGAACAGCGCGTCCGGTGAACGAATACAAAAAAGAATATATAAAATACAGGGGAATCGACACGTACACGAGTCCGCGTTTCAGATAAATCGGATTGCTCTCCAGTAGCGGTTCGAAGCTTTTCTCCAGGCAACTAGAACGAATCGACTGCGAACGCCCAGCAAAAGGGATTATCTTTTCCCTCCCACTCTCGTCTCCCTCTTGCGATCCTGCCCCGGCGTTTTTTTTCCTCCGTATTTCCTGCTCTTCTCGCACCCTGATGAAGAAGAATGGGAACAAGATCCAGACAAAGATGAGAAGGAAGGAGAATAAAAAAATACACAAAATGAGCTGAAAAAGAGAGCAAAGAGAAATAAAGTTCACTCGGAAAAAATCATTCGAATGCTCCGGAAGAGCTCAGCTCGTCTGATCGGCACGGAAACTTTCTACTTTCGTCTCATTTTGTTCAGTCCTAAAGGGCGGACATCGCACATTTTTTTTTAATTCCGAGAAAATTGACTTCAATTGAGGTACATCAATTTTGTACGTTAATTGTCAATGATGATAATAATTTTATAAGTTGAAGACATTTCATTAGGATATGGATTGCCATATTGTCAATAAGAAGGCTTTTTATTTAATTAATTTTAATTCAATTCCTTTAATCAAAAAATTTCTGCTGCATGCAAGATTGATCTTTACTGTTCAATATTCACAAAAGAAATCATACCATAAGTCCCTTTCAGATGCCTTCGGTGTGCCATATCAGCAGACCCACCCTATATTTTTTTCATGGCGGTCTCAGTCTTTATTCTAAATGATGATAGCTTACATAAAGCTAATACCGAAATAATACATCAAACCTGAAACTTAAATAGAGATCGATTTTTCGAGAACGAGAAATATAAACATTCTAACAATTTTTAACAATTTTTGTATCTCACAATAATTATAATTGTGATTGTATAATATAATTATAATATAATATAATATAATTATATAATATATATAATATATATAATATATATAATATATATATAATATAATATATATAATATATATAATATATATATAATATAATTATATAATATATAATATAATAAATATAATATAATATAATTATAATAGAATGAAAAAGATCGAGATATAAAAAAACTGAAAACTCGAGATTAGCGAAGACAATTATAATTAACTTGATTTTTGTCCATATCAATATCAACATAAAATTTCTAAATCCATCACAAAAAGAAATAAAAAATGTATGCGAAAAAAAGAAGCAAATCAAGAGCTTGTCGTTTGAATTCGTCGAAATGGAGGAAGAAACTACTCCGAGTTAACAGGCAATCAGGCATCGACTGTCGCAGCTTCTCTCGTTAGAAAATGTAAGTCAGAATTGCTCGTGAACGAATGTAAATGTGTGCAAATGTGTGCTAAAGAGAGTAAAAGCGAAGGATCGTTTGCATCGAGGGATTTGACTCGTGCGAGTTGTAACCTCGAGACTAATCCGATACTAATTATCACACGACTGTCGTCTAGTTGTGTGTACGCTCCTATCGCGCAGCTACGGAGTCCCGAAGCTCTCGAGAGCGTCTGTGTATCTTCGCAGGAGTCTCGCGTGCAAACTTACAAATAAACGGTCTTGATGTGTACAGAGAAGAAGAAGAAGAGCCGGGCCAATGAGGAGTCTCGTTTCCGGAAAGGTGCGCGAAAGGTTCGTCCGAGAGGAAAGGCGAGAAAGTTCTCGGCTGCGTCTGGTGGAGTGCGAGTAGTCTCGACGGAGTGTGCATGCTCTAACAGTTGTCACCTCGACGAGCACGGGCTGCTTCCCGTGTAAATACGTAACAAGCTGCACACACGCCCGGACACAAATATCCAACAGCGAGACTCCGTAAGGAGCTCTCCCAGACGGAGCAAGACGAAGCTGTGCTCCGTCGCCTGGAAACGGATATGAAGACGGAATTCGAATGACATGTTTGCTCGGAATCGACGTAGCTAATGGCCTCCGACCTTCTCTCCTCCTCTCTCTCTCTTCCTCACCATCCGTCTCTCGACGTCTCTTTCTCTCTTTTAGTTTTTCGTCGTTTCCATTCTCAGTATCCTCCAGACTCCTACCACTGGAAAGTATCCTTCTGGAAATCCTATCAAAATTTCGATCCTCTTTTGCTCGGTGTCTCTTAAAAATTCAGTTTGCGGAGTTCCAAAGTGGAAACAGGATTTGCGAATATTTTCCTCTGTCCGTACAACTCTGCTTAAAAATAAGTTTTCGAAATAAGCAACTGCACTTGAAAATCCTAACGAAATGAAGTACCCTTGTTATCGTGTTTTATTGAGAATTTAATAGAATTTGGGACAAAGTTTACTCGGGCTCAGAGATGAGCGTAAGTGAATCAGACTGAATTCAATTAGCCCTCGTTATATTCATCGAGCTATATAAACAGAGATGCTCAACAAAAATTCAATAATTTAATAGCAAGTGTCGAACGAATGGACTCTCAGAAATATTCTATTTAATGATAATAAGGCATTCAGTATTTGCACTTACTTTACAAGGGGGTAGGGCGAGCTTAAAAAGCTTCTCTCATAATTCAAGGGAACCGGTTTTACGGCTTATTTCAGTACGAAATGTACAGCCATAAATATATGCCGTGCAATTATACTAAATGCGCTTAACTCCTAATGTTTCTGGTGCTTGACCTCCTGTTCTATCTTTCTTCGTCTCCTTTCCTCCCTTCCGACTCCTTTTTCTTCACCTCTCGCGTATTCTCTGTCTCCCGTTTTTCTGACACGTAGAAATAACGGGCTCGTGACTCCGTGAGTTCTCGTTAATTAATTAATCTGTTTACACTGTCGTGCCAGGAGATAGAGAGCCAATTGGCCCGTGCCAGAACCCTCCTCATCCCCTATTTCCCATCTTTATATCTTCGTATCTTCCTTAATTCTCTTTTCTGTCCCCTCGTCCTCGTTCATACTTTCAAGATCACTCAAACCGAAATCGTTTTCTGCGAAGAGGAAGGAAATTAGCCTTCGTAGAATCGAAATTGAAAACCTTTTGTCTTTGAATATTGCAAACGGAACGAATAGTGCAAAATTAAGTGGCGGTTTTCATTATTGCAGATATTGCACAGCTTTCAAAGAGATATAACGTTTTAGCTGAAAACGTTGAAAACCTTCCGTAATCGAACCTTGTAATGTTTTAAATGTGAATATTAAAGAATAATTTCGAAAAAACTGGCCTTGTTATAGATCTTGGAAGCGGGATGAATGAATTGAATGACACTTCATTATACTAGAGTTCGAGATACGTGGGTATACAGAAAACCAATAAGTGGCAATCCAGTTTTATGATAGACAGAAATTAGCCAGACAGCATAAGGAAATAGATTCAGTCCACGTTCGCAGCACGTACTTAGGATTCGTAAAAGATTCAAGCATATTGAGCAACACAATGGCCTACTAGATTCAAGATTATATGATTGCAATATTTTGCTTAGAGGTGTATTTAAAGAGCGCAGGCCTGACGGTAGGCAACGATGGTTTTTTTCGGACATTAGAAGGACGAGAACTTCATAAGCGGGAGGGAAATTATAACTCCGTGTCCTGATTTGCGACTAAGCGACTTATATTCTTTAACGATTTATCCAAGACTGAAACGTGATTTTGATCACTGATATTCTATACTGTAATTTCGGTAGAGGAGGAAATAATTCGGCTTAATCCGGATTGCGATCTTGGTTTGCACGCTTACCTTAACCATCACAACCTACGAAGTGTAGTGAGTAACAAGTTTTGTGAGTACGCTTCGGGTTGGTTTTAAAAAAAGATAAATCAAAAATATTGATTTTTTATGGATCAGTAATTTATTCACGGAAATGTCGAACTACTCGCGAAATGGAAGTCGAAATTTTTTGATAAGACGAAGCGTGGGTATTAAAAAGTGAATGAAAAAAAATATGAACCTGACTCTCAATTAGGAAAGTGCCTTGATACGAATTCGACCCAAAAACTCGAAGAATCCGAAATAGGGAAGTTGATGCTAGCGGAAAAAAGGAATTCGAGTTAGCTACGGTTTAGACTCCTCATCCGAAACTCGAGACTTCCGTCCACCCGACTAGATTACATATTTTTTCTCTTTTTTGAACTCCTTTCCATCTTCCTTTTCCGCTTCCTTTCACACCCTCGAAGCTTGGTAGGTATAACTCTATCTATCGACTGTCACTCTGGTACAAAAAAATACTGAAACGTTTCAAGTTATTAAAATTGTAGCCTCTGTTCCATTTTTCACAGTATCACTTACTTATTTCCCGAAATTTATGACAGAAAACCATTAAGAAACTATACAATAGGTCTAATAATGATAAAAGACTGCTAAGCATGAGTTTAATCCATAGAGACAACTGATCTGAACTGACAAAATAATTACATTCACGAACTAATTAAATAAATTTTTTTAATTTCTAGAATAGTTTTACCTGTTTAAACTCCAGGGACTAATGATGGAAGTCCTAGCGATCAACTTAGATTTCCCTCAGAACGTAAACGACTCGATTTAGACATTTCCAATTATTGAAACGAGTCCTTCTCAACAATCAATCCATAGGTTTCTAAAGTTGATGAGAAATCTGACGTCGAAATAGGAGAAACTCTAGCAGGCGAGATTGATGTCTCATTCTGATTAAAAGAACCAAAGAGTGATTCACATTTGATGTTGTATTTCACTGACTTCTACTAAATTTAGTAAACTCTTCCAGGTTCAACGAACCGAGAGATGATATGAACATTCGCTAAGGCTGTACTAGAAATCAGTATATGAGCTAATGAAAACCACAGATTCCAACATATAAGCTCTGAACTCGTGAGTTTGAGTTTTATTCCATTTTGTAGTCTCGATGAAGGCGGCTATTGTGCGCTTGAAAGACTGCCTTGAACAAAGAACGAATGTAGTTTGAATTTCGGGGCATCGATGAGAAGCCAAAAGTGAGTGGGTGAGCCAGAGAGAAATGACTGGATTGCGATTGAAGCCCTCAGGGTATTGGAGTTACTTGAACGGTATAACCACTAATAATACAAATACAACTTACCACACGTAAAACGGGATTTCCACCAAAGTTGTACACTCATACGTACAGAAAAGACGCTTTGCTGTGTGAACTTCAATTTCAACGTTAACTGGGTACAGTATTAAAATATAACGACGAGTCAGGGTTAACTCGTTGGATTTTGCATATCCGAACACATTTGTGCACACGACATTGAAAAGGACCTCACGCGATGAATTTTCATGCAGGCGATGGCGCGCCTGTGAATGAAAGCAGCGTTTGCGTCTATGCAAAAGTGTCCATGATGTTATGCAACGTTCTGAATCTTCCATCTAGGAAAATCTCGTCAAAAGGTACCTAGCTTACCCTCTTATGTATGAATAAAAGACACCAACGTGTTAAACTTTGAGAGAAAACTTTTGATGAACCATACACGCGAATAATTACGCACCTTCATAAAATATTCAACATCTTTAAAACAGAAACACTTTTTATGTATGCTCTATAAACTGGCTTAAGCAGCTGCCGAATATCTTACATTAAGACAAACTACTTGGCACCATCAAAAGTTTGAGGATTAATATCACATTAAATGCGCAGTCTATTCGTATTTCGAAGTCAATTCTACCACGGAATCTTCCATTTCAAATTCTCACTTGCCATTAAAACTACTTTTAGCTTCAAAAGAACAATCATATGACTCATAATAATTTCAGATCTCAATTAACCTTAACACCGGCTGTGATTATAATCCAGGTTGGTTTGGTTTGCAACTAATCAAACAGCCAGTTGCATGGTCGCATCAACACATCTCTATGATCCTATTCTTAACAGCTGTAGGCGGTGTTGCTTACACCAGGTTGAATTTGATATGTCACCAGTTGCGAATTTAGATGGATTGACACATTAATACATTTTCGTATGTCGATCTTGGATGCGATATGTGTTTACTGGATGCAATCAAATCTGGTCACTAATGCCACGTCCATATGTCAGCAGTCAATCGTTGGTATTAGGACATCATTTAAACTTTCAACCCTAGGGCATCAAGTACTGGCCCGGATACAATGACCAGTTTCACCATACCAAGCACTACCTGTGTGTTAAAATGTTTCCACATGGATTCTGAATTACAATGATGACTTTTGACCACATCCAAGATGCCATTAGTTCAGAAATCATTAATATACGGATTCCCCGTATACGTTTAATGAACATGGCTCCTGCACATTGTTTGTTGGATTCAATTTTGACTAATTGTTGAATGTTATCAGTAAATCAATGGTACCAATAGTCTGGTGTTCAATATGTCACGTGGTATAGCTGAACCATCGCCTTATGCAACAAATAGGGAAATAAAAATCATAAGTGGACATCCTAAATCAAATATTATTAATCGTTCAAGTACAGTAACTAGTTTTTATTTCTTCGTCTAAGAAAAGTGGGGGTGAAAAAGTCAAAGGGAGAGTTCAATTTGGGACTTCATATCGTGAGTAAACTAATTTCTACTTGTTTGTTGAGGGAACAAATGTCTCGCCGGGGTTCATATTCTCCCATCCATTTTCGATAACAGCTCGAATGTTTCGCGTTCCTCCTACTCAAGCTTCTGTCTCCCTCGCTTCGTGTCTCGCCCTCTCGTCTCTGTCGTCCTCGATCAAAGGGAAATCTTCTATCTGCAAATTGGCTTTCCACCCTCCATCATCTCCCCTGAATGTCCAACAAAACGCCTCCCTCTTGCTTGCGCACACAATTGACATGAATGGACTTGTGCACATACATTTAAACTCTGCGCGTTCTCATCATCATTCGTGCACATACGTTGAAACGACATAAAGACGGAGAGCTTTTGCAATACCAATTTAACTTACGATCTCAGACGATTGATAGTTGAGTCAACTCTCGAGGACGAGACTTTTCCCTCCTAGATCCATTTCTTTCCGGACATTGCTCACCTGACAGCCGCAACAGCGTCTCGCCACTCGATAAAATCACGATGACGGATGACTCTTAAAAAATCATCCATGCGTTACTCTTTTTCGTAGACGTCAGTCGGTCAATTGCTTGTCGATTTTCCATCCAATCGAGCGCAAAAGGGCTCGGAAATGTATCGCTTATCGCTCGGGTTTATCTTCGATGACAACTCGGCTCATAAACATTATTAGTTGAAATGATGCCTGACAAATTGAGAGGGCTCAACCGAAAATCTGTTGATATTATTCGGCTCTCCCGGGGCTGTAACCTCTCCCATTGAAATTCTACCCTTGTGACCTCGCCCACGTACATTTTAATCTATTCACGATTGAAGAGCGAGAGTGAGAGCGAGCAATCCCTCGGAACCCTTCGGAACGATAAATCTTTCGTGGCTCTCGCGAAATAGACACGCACACACGTTTTTCCGACGATTCACGTTTCCATATATTTTTTTGTATACAAATAAAGTGAAACGCCCGTATGAACGGGAAAAAAAAATCCAGGATGAGCAAAGAGCATCCATCATTTCCAATAAAATTGTGCAAACTTGACAACACGTGTCCAAGCGAATTGAATTGGCGGTCGACGAATTTCCTCCGTCTCGTCCCCCCGTCCTCGAACTTTGACAGGACTCGCTGGAGAGAAAAAAGCAAACACTCGAGCGTCGATATATTTGTACTCATATTTTTTACGAATATATAGGAAAACGCATATTTCGAAACTCGGAGCTGTCTCGCCGCAGAATCGCGGTCTGGCAAAATCTGGAGAGTGCCGAAATTCGGGGCCCGACGACCGCATCCAATTTGCGTCGAACTTGAATCCGGTACGACGACTCATCAATTATTATTGGCATTCGGCGCGTCCCGTTAATCTTCCCGCGGTGATGAAAAGCGACGGATCCCGATAACTGTCCTTACGTCCCTTTTCATTTGTTTCATTTGTTCTCTCTTTATCGCCTCGCTCTATTTCACTTTTTCCATCACCCGTCCTCGATAAATGCGATTCTTATTTTATAGCCCGAGCGCTTTTGGGAGACATTTCCTGAATTCTGCACATTCGACCCGGAAAAAAATGCCAATGGCTCGTGGAAAATGCACTTTTATCTATTTTCGTCTTATTCCCCGTCCCAAAGGTATTTCTTCAATTTTTTCCTACGACAAACAGACGTACGAATAAAATATCTACATCGCGCATACCGCTTGAAGGAAAATATTGTAAGAAAGAATGGCGAGAGAATAAATTCCCTTTACAGTCGAGTGTCTCGTCTCGCAGGAATTCTCTCCTCGAAATCATTTTTTCAAATCCACTTTTCGTGGAGAATAAATATCTCGGGCTCAGCTGTGAGGAAAAAAAAACGATAAAAAAAGAGAGAACAGAGAGTAAAATAATTTGTCGGAGCTCTCAATTACTCCGTATTATCGGGCCGTAAATATTTTTTCGTCGCACGGTTTATAGCTTGGAATTTTAGAGTCGAATAATTTTTACGGGCATCGTTTTTTTTTCTCTACTTTTTTTTAATATTTCTCCAATAAAAAGGGTTGGGCGTTCCCGTTGCACGAGCTAACACCCCGCGTGTTCTCTCCGGTAGATTAAATAATCTCGCGCATGTGGTTTAGCACGGTAAACGTAGGCGATACGAGGGACACATAACTGTATCGTAGGGCTTACGATATTACGTCGTTGGTGAACGATTTTGTTAACGCTCGGGCGCCGTTCACCGCACAGCTGGAGATTGACTGGAAGTGGCCGAGCGAGGCGTGCATACGCCCTCGTTAAAGCTCTCTCGCTCCCTCCTCCTTTATTTTTCTCTTCCTCCCTTTTTTTCTCGATTTTCCTCTTATTTTTACTTCGTTTCTGTAAAAGCCCTTGAATGTCTCGTTTGGCCTCTGCCAAAGACCCCTCGGCTCGATCCAAGTGGTCCAAAAGAAGAAAAAAAAGCAGCGAAAAAGAAAGGGAGAGGGAAAAAAGAAATCTGAGGTAAATCAGAAAAGCACGAGAGCTCGGTTAAACTTTGTTCGAGCTCGGTTTCCCCTTTGGCACGTCTAGTTTTATACTCGGTTGTGCGCCGTGTGGCTCACTGAAGGGGTTCAAAAACGAGAAAAAAAAACAAAACAGGGAGGGATGAGAAAAAAACGCAAAAAGAGGAACTGGTGAGGCTCGGGTCGAAGCTCGGACTTCAACAACGAGTAGCTACCGATTTTACACGAGCTCGGTCCATCACCGAAAACCCTTTTTTATCGCGATGACCCTGAAAAGAAACTTCGACGGGAATAAAAGAATGCTCGATTTTTTTAAACTTCGCTGGGTCAAAAATATAGATCGACTAAAGCTCTGAAAGCTCTTGGGCGAATTTCTCGTTTTTTTTTTTTAGTTTTACTTTTTCAATTAGTTTTGATGAAATCGATTAAGCTCGAGAGGGATTTTGATCGGTGGTCATTGTTCTTCCTCAATTTCATAGAAACGCCTGTTCCATATCATCTCTGAAAAAAATTTTTTTCGTCGTAACGAATCTGATATTAAAACGACTACCATATGATGAAAAAATTCCTGTGTCCAAACTTGGCTAAAACAAAAAGAAATCGAAAAACGGGTTAAAAGTCTCATGAAGTTATTTTCTGAATATCGAAAAAATTTTTTAATTCTCATTTCCGAATGTGTACTTTGTAAAATTTTTGTTTTTTTAATTCTTTAAGCAATAATTAACACGAAAACATTGATGAAACACTAGAAACCAATTGAATATCATTCTAAATGTCACAATAAAAAATGTCAACTCTCCAACGGAAAAACAAAAACTAAATTTTAGTACAATTCAGTATGGAAGAGTCACTTTCATCAGGGATTGTACCTCTAGTACATCCTCAAAATTCTTATCGATTTATTTGTTGAAAATTCAACATTTTTTTGTTGTTATTTTCCGAATGAGTTTGGTACGAATTTGATCGAAATTCGACGAATAAGTATGCGAAATAATTGCTCTTCGATGAAGCAATTTGGTAGGCATTTTACAGGCGGAAATTGCGGGAGGGGTCGGAATGGAATGGAAAGAGAGAAGAAAAATCCACACGCGATTCCGTGAAAAATGAAATGCGAAACAGTATTCGGAGCAGGATCGGAGATTTTCTCGGTACATGAAAATTCTTTTCCCATCGATAACGCTCGCCATTTTTCATTTCATGCGTACGTGAATATGTGGATTTTTCTTTCACCTTTCTCTCTCGCAATGATTGGACATTTCGTTTCATCGCATGACTGCCCGAGCTCGGGAATCGTTTTTTCATTGTTTTTTCGTTCGTCCTCCCGTCGCGGGAGGAGAAGAAAAAAAGTTAGTTTTTGACACGTATGTCACTCGTCGATGTCGTCGCTTCCACCTCCGAACCGAATGATCGAATTTTTGCTCCCGGCTCCTGCCATCGGACTTTTTTTCCACCCCCGCGCATCCCCTTCGCACACGCTCACGCATCGACATACACACGTTTATTCTTCACGAGCCAGAAATAGAAAATTGCATCAGAGCCCAAATGGAATCTCAATCCGTTGGAATTCTTTTGGGATTGACTGGCCCGATCGCGCGCGTCCCTACGAGAAGCTCGCGCTTATTTCTGACTTTTTCGTTATCTGCACTTTACCCCGCATGGTCCAGCCGGACTCGAATTTATTGCTTTTTCCTTCACTCTCCTTGTTTTCGTCGGGAATAATTTTCCCGAGAGCTGTTTTGCATTTTTTAAATTGTCTCCTCATCCCGGTCGGAGGTGCGAGAGAGGGTCGAAAACCGCATAGACCGTGACAACTTTTAATAAAAGTAAAGGATTCCGGCGCCTACGCTGAATAAACGAGCATATCAGCGACGTCCCTACCCATATCGTACGTCAACTCAACCGAGACCTTCATAATTCTCTTTCTCTCGCTTCCTCGCGCTCTCTCGCTTTCGAAAGGGAGTTTAAACCTCGCGTACGGTTTGCTGTGAAACGAGAATGAGAAATGAGAGAGTCTGGAAAACGCATTACCCGGAACAGGCGAACCGGTTGCTCCTCACCTTGCCTCTTGCACAAAATCGCTAAATTGTTCTGGTAAATTGTGGAAAACCTCTTCGGAGCGGGCTTCCTTTTTTTCTTTCATCCTCGTGCGCCCTTTGTGACAAAAAAAAATGTTTTTACGTCAGAGAAACGCTCATGGAAATAATTTTTCGGAGGAGCGATGACTCCTTTCGATATGCAATTTAATCTCGAGAGAAAAATCAGTTTTCCAAATTTAATTAGTGTTTGATTTTCAGGAAAATTCAAAGACGAAAAGAAATTTCCACGAATTACATAGCTTTTGTAACGTTGTCAGCTTTCACGTCGCTTTTTTTGTCAAAGCCTAGAAAATATATAATTTTCACAAAGAGGCCGAACGATGACTCCTTTCGATATGCAATTTAATCGTGGGAAAAAAATCAGTTCAATTTTCCAAATTCAATTAGTGTTTGATTTTTCGGAAAAAGTTCAGAGACGAGAAAAAATTTCCACG
>JAPYYX010003092.1:0-12398 GCA_030522605.1 Cremastinae sp. B BG-2022a
TTATTAATTTTTATAAATTAAAGTTCAAAAAAACTAATTTAAAAATATATACTTGACACTGGGAATAAATATTTTGAAAAAATGCATCCCAAACAAACCTTTTTCAATTCGAGTATCAATTTTTCTCAATTGTTTTATTTAATGAAAAATTAACTTTTTATTAATTTTTATAAATTAAAGTTCAAAAAAAACTAATTTAAAAATATATACTTGACACTGGAAATAAATACTTCGAAAAAATGCATCCTAAACAAACCAATTTCAATTCGAGTATCAATTTTTCTCAATTGTTTTATTTAATGAAAAATTATCTTTTTATTAATTTTTATAAATTAAAGTTCAAAAAAACTAATTTAAAAATATATACTTGACACTGGAAATAAATATCTTGAAAAAATGCATCCCAAACAAACCAATTTCAATTCGAGTATCAATTTTTCTCAATTGTTTTATTTAATGAAAAATTATCATTTTATTAATTTTTTTTTAACTAAAATTAAAAAGAAAAATAATTTTATGAAATTTCGATGTCCAACAATAAACAATTTTTATTTAATGTGAAATTTCTCACCATGATCTCGATTGAATCGCTTGTCTTTCTGCTTCGACTGCCGCACGTGCTCTCGCTTGTAAATCATAATCTACACCGTAGACATATTCTGAAAAAAAAAATGAAACAAATTTTAAAAAATCAGAACCTGTAAATATTTTTTTTCACTTCTCCATTAAAAAACTAATTTTGAAAAATTACAAAATATCAACTCTTCTGCAACCCTATGATCAAAAATTCGATAAAATATTTACAGTCCATAGAAAATTGAGAATCCTCATAAAAAAATACTAAAAGTTTTTTTATAGCGTCGAAAAAAAAAATATTTTCGTAAAACGTATCGTTGATTATTCGAATATTGAAGATTTTTCGTAATTAATTGGGTGAAAGTGTACGATCATCGATTCCGATAATAATATATTATAGACGAAAGATCTTCGGGTTGAATAATATTTTACCATCGCCCTCGATGCTAATGGAGCGTAAAACGATGTATTACTTAGTTGTTATACAACGAGCAAGTACAACGAGTATCGAACTCGATCTTCCAGACGTTCAACGAGCCATAAACTAAAATGATAATAAACTAGAATGGTAATTTCTGATTATTATTACTTTTTTAATCAACGATCAGGAATCAATTTTGGAGAACTCGGAAATCGATATTATGCTAATTCATTCGCTCAGACTTTTTTCCCACATTTCAATCTTTTTCCCACATCGAAATGATTTTTTAATTTACAGAAATGATAAAATAAATTTTTTTTAATTTGCGTAATTACGAAAAAAATTCAAATTATTGAAATTATATAAAAATTATTCATTCAAATTATTCTTTCAAAAATAATGATGTCAACAGTGGAAAATAATTACGCTCGTCAGAAATGTATTACGGTAGTATCAAAAGTAGGGCAATGAAAATGAAAGAAAAAAAGGGAAAATGATTCTCGAAACGCCAACGCGTAATCAATGCGTAACGTAAGATTATTTTTGTAACGCTATCCGTTACGTTTCGCACGTACGCCATGCCCATTTATTCGTTTGGCTAGCAATGCAATAAGATATGAGATTACGAAAGTGCAAACTCGCGTCTATCGTCGTTGCATTCGGATATCGAAAAGTTGCTGTTTAATTGACATTAGAAAATTAACGTTCTGGGAAATACAAGCTAGAAAATTATGGACTGGGCATGTCGATATTTTAGATCGATCATCGATTAATTATATGGAGAGCATTTTACCTTTAGTAATTATTTGTATTAACTTTTATTAAAATTTAGATAAAATAAGTATTTTTAACTCACCGGACACGTCGAAATGTTGGAACGTCGGGGAAAGTGCACTCACGACAAGGATCGTGGACAGGAAGCACAGGCCCGTTCTGAAAAAATAAAAAATTAAAAATTATTATCGAAATTATTTTAAAAAATAATAAATTTAATTATATTTTTTGTAATTTAAAAAAATTTTTTTTTTAATAATGAATTACTGATAGAAATTATTGATGTAAATGTATAAATCGTAAAAATAATTGTAATAGAAAAATTGAAAAACTAGTTTAAAGTTTTGTTCCTAAAAAAAATTCTCAGAAACGATGAAAATGGACTTTCTAACCAAAAGTGTCCAAAAACTCAATGAGGAAGTATTTGAAGGAAAAAAATGAGTAAATGAAAAGTAAGTCACTCGGCTTTACCGGAAACAAAACGATATCGCGATCTCAATGCGCGGAGGAGATAACGAACCGTTAATCCGACAGCGCGTTAACGAGGACTGAAATTTTTCGGTACCAGGCGCAAGAGTTTTACATGAATTTTCGGCTCGTTGTCCCCGAAAATTTCTTTCCATTTTTCTCCTTGATGATCACGATAATTTTCATTTTTCATTCTTTTTGTATCGTTATGTGGATTAAATATTATAAAACGTTTGTTTTTTATTCTTTTGTCATTCACTACAAAATTTTAATTTTGTTGAATTAAAAAAATATTTTTTTGTAAATTACGATATTGAAAAATAGAAAAAACAATTCAAAGCTACTGTACATCGGTGTAAAAAAATTGAAGGCTCGATCGGTATGCGAGGCGTGTTCACTTTTTTCCGAGACATCCTTCATGTGTACTTTCTCCAAGAATTTCCGGCCGATCATGAGAGAAATTAAGAAACTCTTTACGTTTGGATATCAAAAATGTCGTGTAACGCCCGACACGTGAGATACTCGTTGGTATTTATCTCAAAAATGAAATAAAACTTAATAAAAAAGAAATTAAAAAATGTTCACCAAGCACTTATTTAATCTAAAGTGAGAAAAAAGTAAATTCAATTTTAAAAATTTATACGTCGTGTGTGCGATTTTTTTGTTATTTTTTCAACTAAATCAAGAAAAATGATATCATAAAATTTCGCATGTGATTTATCCTGTTTTTTATTGGAATACATTAATCCAAAATCAATCAAAAATATAAAAAATTTCAGTAAAAACACTTTAAAAAAAATTGCGAAATATGCAAAATAATTTTTTTCAATTTTTTTTTAGTTGAAAAGAAATAATTCGAATGAATTTGTTCACGATACTAAAAAAAGCTGAGTCACGTGCGAACGTGAAAAAAATTCAGAATACAAGAGCCCGCGTATGTTTTTTTTCTTGTTTTCCGTGGAGCGAATTTCTACGTCCGCGTGATAAAGGACCGAGCTGTATTTCGGCCAGTGGGTCACAGCGCGACGAAAGGCAGCATCTTCCCGAACGGATGAAATTCTCGCGTGTAGGCTGATGCGTTAAAAAGGCAAAGAGAGTGATGTGGAAAAAGAAAAGAAATAATAAAATATCGAGGCCACTGTCGGCCTTGAACCAAACACCATTATGTCGTAGCGAAGGCAACGCGCCGACCTTCACAGTTTGGCAATTGAGACGAGTCATGACGTACGCACCACTCAAACTTCAATTATCGAAGAAAAAACGAAATTTTTCTTTCACTTTTTTTTCTGATACTTCGCTCGAAGTCTTCCGGATCTTTCAGCAAATGTCAATTTTTTTTCAAATCCATTAATTATATTTCAAAATGCATTTCGATTATTTGGAACATTTTCTTTTATTTTTTTTTCATTTTTGGCTGTTTTGATTTTTGGTAGAAATTTTTCTCACGTTTTTCTTATTTTTTCGATTTGAATGTAAATAAATTAAATTTCGGTTGCTTCGAGTATTTTTATACATAATTTGTGTATTTTTGTTGTTTTATTTTGAATTCAGGTAAAATTTTTCTCACGATTGGAAAAATTGTTTTATAATTTTTACTAAACAGTTTTCTCGTTTTTTTTTCCATGAACTTGAAAATTTATGCCGGAAATTTTGAATGCTCGTATTTTCTCACGCTTTCAGCATTGCTTTGTCAAGCTCGTCGAGAAAGATTGATGCCCCTTGAATTTTAATCACGCTGTAATTAATTTCTCACCGAATCCACTTTTTTCTCGCGTGTCTTTATTCACATCTTAATTGATTTTTTTATTCAAATTATTAAAAGAAAGAAATGAAATCTGTCCTCGATTGAACTTTATTGAATACGTTAATTTTCATTTAAAATGGGACGACAATTATTTCGAAGAACAAAAAAGAATTAATTATTGTCGAAATTAATATTCAAAAAAAATTCTACCATACGCGACGAACATTTTTTTAAATAAAATATATTTAATACTTATCGCAATACGAGAAAAAATATTTTTTAATTCTCATATAATTTGGATGAAATTTATTTAAAATAAATAAATAATAAATAAAATCGACAGTCACTGTGAAATTAAAATTTTTACGTGGGTGGATTTTGGTCCAAATAAAGGTTTTGCCCCTTTCATTTATTTGCTCTTTGATCTTCGTTTTTCATTTCCGTAAAAAATGCGTATCTGCGCTCACACACGTTCGACGCATTGGTTATTCCCCTCGGGCAAATCGAAATTTACGAGTGACGAGTGTGGACGCGAGAAACCAAGTCCAGGGACTTTTCTCGAAGAAACCGGCAAGCGCCGACCGGTCAGCTTCGCTCTCTCTTTCCTTTCCTCACTCCATCAAACGCCACTCGGGCGAACTTCCATTCGTCACGATATTTTTTCACTTTTTTACTTCCCGAGATGTTTTTTCCCACATCGTAAAATGAAAAAAAAAATTTTTTTCATTGACAAAACTTCTTCAGAGAATTTTACTCAACGGAATTCCATTCGAAAAATAAAAATGGAATGAAAAATTTTATTTTTTTATTTTAGAAACACTTTCGCAATTTTTTTACTACATTTTTATTTTTTGATAAATTTTTAATTGTTTTGATTTAATTTTTTTTATTATTTTTTAAATCAAAACGAAAATTATCAAAATGGTGAAATTCTTGAATTAATAAGGATTTTTTAATTTTTTTATTTGATTAGATTTTGATTTCGTTTATCGAATCATCCAAATCCGGAATATTGATAATTTTTTTTCCTTTTTTCGTGTATACGTGAAGACTGGACCCGGGCGAAATTTCATTCTCTCTCGCTCTTTCCCGCGATATCGCGCGCAAAGAAAGAGAAAAAGATTTCTCTTTGCCTCGGGAAGCAAACACGCGCGTTGACCCACTGACACTGAATTATTCCTCGCGAGACGTTGATCCTCTACTTTAAAATATCGATTTGCATGGAAATGGAAAAAGTGTCCAATTATCGCATAATAGAAAAAAAATTGAATAATCAATTTTTGACAACTCAATGTTCGACGTAAATTAATTTTTATTAATTAAGAATTATTTTTATTTATTTCATAAAAATCAAATAAAAATTCTTTAATTTTGTTTACGAGACAATTTAATTGAATGAAGTTTTAGATATCTATAATTTTTGATTAGAGAAATTTGTTTAATGAAATTCATTTGAATAAATGAATATTTTTTATATAAATTATTTTGAATAATTTTAGGACGGTTTTATTTACACTTTCACAGCTGGAGATAAAAAATATGGAAGTGCACATCGCATGAGTGCTTAAAAAAAATTACAGACCGATCAAGAATGAAAAAACAATCATAAAAAAAATAATAGACATCGAAGTGCGAATAGCGCATAAAAATATTTTTTCTCGAATATTTTATATAGTTTCGATATTTTTATATTTTCTCTGCACAAAGTTCGCAATTGAAAAAAAAAAGCAACAACGAGGGGAAAATTTGAAAATGCAAACTGCATAATGATAGTTATTATTTTTGTCATAAAGATCATTTTCTTTATTATAATCATCAACGTTCTCGATGAATTCTCTTTTTTTTCCTCGTTCACGTTTTTATCAGTCGTTATAACTTTCATGCCCGATAATTTCCGCTTGATCTTTTTTTTCACCTGGAGCTTCTCACTCTCACTGACGTTTCTCTCGATTTCAATTTATCCATGCAATAATAAATAAATCCAGAATAAACAAAAATAAACAAATAAAAATTTGTAATTTTATTGAATAAAATAAATAAAATAAAAGCTCGATATAAATAAACAAATAATTAACTTTTTATTTATAATACGAAAAAAAAATTTTAAAAAACATTTCCGGCATTGGCGAAAAATTCGTTCTGCACCGCAATTAATTCAGCCGCCCGAGTCACGTGGGGGACAGGTGGAAAGGAAAGTAAAAGATTAGCGTCGTAGACAATGTGTACGAAGTATGAATGGAGATTACACCGGCAAATATCGCGACGATCGAATTCCTTAGGGTAACAAACAGCCGTTACGGCAAAGGCCAGAAAAATGCGAAAAAGAGAGAGAGAGAGAGAAAAATGAAGAGAGAAAGAGAGAAAAGAGCGAAGACGAGGCAAGTCACTTCCTCGTGACTCGCGAGCTCGTCTCTCAGGTGAAAGTGGTCTCACCCGGCTTCTTCATGTGTGCCACTGTAAAATCGAGCCTACCGCTCTTCTCATACCATTCAACGCTCATTCCGCACGTACTATCGTAATTATCCCAAACTATGAAATAAAAATCTAATTTAACAATAAAATGAAAAAATTCAATAATTATGCAACATTCGAGTTTTAATAAAAAACAATGATTTTAAATAACGATAAATAAATATTTAAACTTTAAAAATTATAAAATATTTGTATTTTATTTTGAGAAATACTGAAGCAATGATTTTTAATAATTTAATAATAATTATTAACTTATTATTTAATTAATATTTTGATGTAGGAATGATATTTCTATTCATCGTAAGAAATTATTGTATAATCATTGTTTAGATTAAATTAAGTAAGATTTAAAATGTTCATTGAGTAATGTTTAAAACTTTAATTCAGTGATATTGAAAAATTCAATTTTGTATAATTGGACGTATGAATTCATCGAGTTTTTCTCGTACGTGCTCGGCTACCTGTGGCGAGCGTTTAACTCGCATCAGTCAGTGAACGACGAGTCGCAGCCGCTATTCACCGTTCACTACGCTCACGGTATACCGTAATTTTTCTCGTATTATCTTGGTCACTCGAAGGCCTTTCTTGAGCGAGACTCGCAACCCTGACCCTTCGCGTTTTCTCGTATTTCACTGTTCAATTTTTAACGAATGATAACTCTCGGATTTGATTCTTTTTTAGTTTTCCGTAAAATTTCTTCAATACTAAAATCGTTCCATCTTTAATTATAATTTTTTAATTATACCTCACGATACGTAATTAATGTTAAAAAAAATAATTATGGTCAACCGGATATTTTTCCAATAATTTTTTTAGCATCAATTATAATAATTTAATTTTTCGATTCGAGTGCATGTGAATTGAATGAAATAAAATTGATATTATTTAAAAATTATTTATCATATAATTTTTTATAATAATTTCTGATTTATAAATTAAAAAATCACAATTATTTAATTAAATATATTAAAAATCACAACGTAAATTTCAGTTCAAAAATTCTAAAATCTATTTAAATGTGTTATGAAATTTTTTAAATTAGATACGGAAATTCGTAAGAATTTATGTTTTTTGAGTCGAATTCGAAAACTGGCTCGTTTAATTATAAAAGACGAATTCGTCGATTATTCATGCCTCTCGCTTTCACGATTCCCTGGCGATGTACGCGGAGGCACAAATCGCTGGTGTAATCTGACCTGAGGAGAGAGAAAGAGAGAGACGCGTACGTGTAAGAGAGCTCGCAGCTCAAGCGGGATTATCCCAGTCAAGGAGAACCACATTCGCAGCGCATTATTCTCATCTTCATCTCTCTTCATCTCCCTGATGGAACCATCTCTGAGCCATCCTCTCCCAATTTACACATTACACATTAGTGATATAATCCTTCCGCGATTCTATTTGCCAAAAACAAAATGTGGGGAATTCAAATTTTTTGTTTTTCAATTGAAAACACATTAATCGAATTATTGAACAATTTTTTAACTCAAGCTAAAACAAATATTAACATTTTTTTATTTTACGAAAATTTCTCGAGATGAATAAATTTTTTTTTTTTGGTTTTATGAGACAAAAACTAGAAATGAAAAATTTGCTATTTTCATGTTATAGGTAATTGACAAATCGATGATTTTTTTATAATCATTCGAAAATTAACGAGTGAAAATTCATGAGGAAAATTAATGATGAACAAGTCTTTGCTCATGATAGAATGTACATTGAATTTGACTAACAATATTTTTTGAAATTTCAATTTTTAATATTTCTATTTTGGAATTTAACAGTTTTTGCAGGTTTTGTCAATTTTTATTGCAACTTTTGAACATTTTTCATCAATGCAAATTTCATTTATGATGAAACAATTTTAAAATCAAATTTCTACAAAGATTTGATTGTAAATGCCAGAAACGCGATAAATCAAAAAATGATCATCGGGTGAGGATAACCTGTTTAATTTTTGTACCACAGGAATTTTTAAGGCAGTTATTGAAAGTTGTTCGCATACATTTTTCAAACCATTTCTCTCTCTCTCATCTCTGCGAATTTTGAAACCAATTTATAAAAAAGGAGCTATCATAAAATTCTAGTATGTTAATCGCAACGTGTTTCATTTATTATGTTATGCCTTCATTTGTGATTCGATTTCACGAGATTTGCATATTACGATGTTCAAAATTTAATCGTTATATAATTTCAGCAAGAAAAAATAAATTTTTATTATTTAAATTTTCTACAATTTCTTCCAAGAGTTCTAGAATAGAAAAAAATTGACTTCAATAAAAATTGAATTACCCACACCCAGATAATTTATTTATTGCAAAAAAATCTAATACTCAAAAAATTAAAAAATCGTAATTATTTAATTTTATTTTGCTTTAGAAAAATTAAATAATATTTAGGTCAAATGTCATGACGAGAAATTCGATGTTACTTTTTGGTAACTTTTATTCATATAGAAAAATAAAATAAAAACTTAATGCACAGAATTACATTAAGTAATAATGAAATTATTAAATGAATTGTTTTTTTTCGGTGTGAAGTTAATTTTGAGGAAGCCTGTACGGACGATACATCAATGTCATTGTTACTAATCATACAATTAACCTCAACTAAGTCTCCGAGAAAAACTTCGTTGAAGAAAAGGAAAGATAAAAAAAACTTTTTTATCTTTCTCTTTCTCTCTCCCTCGTTTTTCTCACGCATTGTCTCAAAATTATTATACACTAAATCGCTAAGTACGAGAGACAAATGACGGTAATTGCATCGAGTAATACTAGCTTGAGACTTTCAGGCTTCAACTCACTTTTTGCTCGAATTATTTTTAAATGAAAGCGCTAATGCTTTTTTTATCATCCCGAAAAATATTCGACAATATTAAAAGATATTTTCGTACATTAAAAAAAAAAAAGTCTCAAAAATCTGAATTTTTTATCTAACTATCGAACAGCAAAAAAATCGAAATTTTATTCCCTTTTGTATCAGAAAAATATAAATGCAAAAGTAAAAAATTTATCAAATCTTGAAAAGTATTTGGGACCCAATCACAACCAAATTTCAATTTAAAAAAAAATTAATAAATAAATGTCAAAAAGTGTTGAAAAATTATTAACAATTTTGATTTTTATTCATCACTATGTACGAAAAATAAAATATTAAAAAATCGAATGTAAAACTGAGTGAGAAAAATTGCGTAAATGTTGCGCATGTCTGACCGAAGTGCGACTTCTCTACTTGCTCTGATTCCGGTCTCGTATCGCGGAAATGCGACGAGTGTTCTCTCTTTCTATTTCTCTACGGTTTGAGAAGCGTCGTCGCACACATTTTTTTTCTTTTTATTATTATCCCGTACGCTTGACATTCCAGTCTCGTTCACTTTCCACCTCGTTTCCACGCACGTGCTCCCGCACATATTTTGTATTTCCCTTTTCCTTTCCTTACCGCCTCTCCCGTTATTTACAACAATCACAACAATTAGACAACTCCGCGAACTCTCGTTTTCTTTTGTCTCCACGAACGAATAAAAAGACGTTCACGATTTTTCAATTTATCTTTTGTTAAAATTATTTTAAAAAATTTATAATAAACAATTTTGTTTATTTGACTCATTTATTTATTAGAAATTTATTTTGCGTATGCCAATAATAATACAATAATTTGAATAATCAATTTTTCAAATTCCAAAAATAATCCATCTAAATTTTTTTTTAACTACACACCTAAAATCTAAATTTTATCTAAATAAACGAAATATAAATAAACTCACCGGAAAAATCCGATCCTCTTCATTCTCACTCGCTCGATGTCTTCGTTCTCTCAAACTTCAAGCGCTATCAGCGAAAAAAAAATATCCGAAATAACAAAAGAAACTTAAAAAAAAAGATTCGCGGTTTTTAAAAATTTTGTTCGTCCTCCCGAAACCGAATGCGTTTCGCGTATTTTTATTTCAATTTTGTTATTTTTTTATAAATAAATTATGCACACCTGTCGTGCATGGCGCGCAACGACAACACCGAGCCTCGTGCCTCCCGCGATCGGTACTGAAACTCGCGAAAGGGAACTCAGAGTGGCAGACCGGTGTCGCTCGCCTCTCCTTCTTGATCCTGATGCTCGATTCGTAAAATCCGTCGAGGTGGGAGACACGAGAACGTCTAGCTTCTCGGTACGTCCTCCTAAAACTTTTATCTCTCTCCTTTTCGCTTCGTTCTTATCTCTCTCTCGCTACCTGGCTCTCTTTCTCGGATCCTCGGAGTGGGACGATTTTAAACTCGGCACATTTTTTTCGAGAGACGGAAATCGTCGCTGGGCCAGAAGACACGAAATTTTTTCTCTCTCCTATCCGAACCTTAAACCAGTTCCAAATATTTGTGAATTTTTTTTTGCGATATTTGAGTGTTTAAGAATTATTCCTGATTTTGACTCATTAAAAATTAATTTTTTTTGTTTATTTTTAAATATTTGTTATTTGTAAATGTAAACAAAATTTTTTTTGTATATTTTCGAATTTTATTTAGTTTTTTAACATAAAAAATTTGCATTCGAAATTCAGAACGAGCATGAATGATAAGAATTATCTTTATGTCAATTTAAAAAATGACTTAATTTAAATTATTGTTTATAAAAATATTTTTGATTCATTTTTATGCAAATTACCTAAAAATTGTTATAATTATTTTTCACTTCGATCGAAATATTTCTAAGATCCAATTTGATAGATCAGGAAGTGACGCGAGTCGAAAATCACGAACATCGACACGAAGACGCGAGGAGTAACTTTGAGCCCGCGGAGCGCTCGTTGCTCGTATTTACGCGCGAGAGTAAACTCCACCGGAGCTCGGCTCACCTTCTCCACGTGACTGACGCTTTTACAGTCTTTTCTTCCTCTCTCTGATTCATTTTCTCTCTCGTATTTTCCACACACATCACCCCGAGAGTCGTAACCCGGCGAGGAGCGATCAAGATTTTCCCATCCGCGCATTGAACGTCCGAATCTCGTCTCTTCATCTTTTCGGTTTTATTTTGTTTTTTTATTATCTCCACTTTAATCCAAAACCACTGATTTTTAGATGCTTTTGAAATTTGAAAAACACAGCTGATTATCTCCTCAAACTATATATGAACTTTGAAATTATCGTCGTCATCATTGTTATTAGATTTTTGTGATTATTAACCTATTATGAAAATTCTCGGGAAATCGAGACTGTGAATCATCGCTGTTTTGATCAGATGTAAACGATTATTCGATGTTACGTGGCTGCATTAATGTGAAATTTTTATATCTTTTTGGAACTCCGTTTTTTAATTTCTTATAAGTCGAGTAACTGAGTAAATATTTATAATTAAATAAACAATAAATAAATAAGTGAATAATAAAAAATTTAATTAAGGATGTTGCCCCAGTCTGTTCCAAAAGTTAGTGACATTTGAAAATTTTTACTATCAACAAATAAATGCTTTGCAATTAAAGAATATATAATACATTATTAGAAAAACGTTTTTATCATGTCGCGTCACTAACTTTTGTCCGTCTGCTGCCAACTTTTAGAAAAAAAAAAATATGCTGAGAAAACATGAAAAAAATACTGATGAAACTGATTAGAAAGAAAAATGAACTTTTTTTTCGATGTCTTATATTAAAAATAGGATAAAAGTATATAGATTCTGTTTATCAAGAGATTTTTGGTTATTGCTGTTTTTATATTGGTACTCATATGTAGATATATGTACAGTGGTCAGGTTAGACTTTTCGGTCTCACTCGTAGAACTCACTATTTTTTCATACTTTAACATTAAATTTTGGAAAAACTACGCTCCTGATCTCTTCGAAATTTGGTGAGGACTTGAGTATACACTTCAAGAATAGTACCTCCAATTTTTATTAAAATCTCTCTTTTTGAAGCATGTGAAAAATGCAAATTTGTAGGTTTTTTCATCGAAAAAGGTACAACT